>VVHJ01036220.1:0-15704 GCA_015107715.1 Tylochromis polylepis | reverse complement strand
CAGCGCGCTGCCTAGTCTAGACAGCAAAAGTGTGCCAGAAGGTAGGCTGCAGTGGCCTAACAGCTAGAAGGTCATATGACTCATCCGGTGTTGAGAGGTATCCTTCCATCACGTGAAACCACCGGTGGGATGTTTTGTGCACCGACACTGTGCCATGGCAAAGGCGCAACAGACCGAAGGCAGAGAAGCCATTTTCATTTGACGATCAGCGGTTTTTTTCTTCTTCTTGTGATCGATTCGTGTTGCATTCTGCTGGTGATCTGAAATTACGCAAGTGCACTATGTGTAGGTGCGCGTTCATGGCCGCCATGAATATGGAGATTACCTATTTGTCAAACGAAGCGGCTGTAAGTGCACAAGAAAAATGATTTCAGCAACCAGTCGAGCTTCTTCATTATGCAATAGTAATAGCAAACAAAGAAATTTTCCATTGTCGAAGCAGGATTGATATTCACAATGGAAGATGGCCTGTCCTGATGCGACACCAGTAGTTTTACATATGAGAGAGAATTGTTTTCCATTGAAGTCATGAGGTTATTTTGTGCATATTACAAGTTTTCACTGACAGTGGATTCTCTCAATTTCTCAGTTTCAAAGTGTGTCAAAATTCTGGCAAATTTTCAATATAGAAAGGCAAAAATTTAAAATCACATCCATATATCCATGTTTTTTGTTTGTTTGCTTGTTTTTTTTTTTATGCAACCATTTAACTTCTTGTTTTAAATTCAGGGTGAAGGTCTTCAGAGGAAGAAAGGTCCACGGGGAATTTGACATCAAGGTCGAACAGGTAAGTTTTCATTTAGTTCCCTGTTAGTGTTCATGGTTACAACATTCTAGGAACTGCAGAATAAAGTCAAATGGACTAGTTAAAAGAAACTGGCACTGCAGTAGTCCCTGTCCTCTGATTTGATATCTGATGACTAGAAACATATTTTATCTGCTGTTAAAAAGTAATCCAGAGTGTGATGCAGACTTGTAGATTGTCTAGCCCAATAACAGACCAATAATCTATTTGGTGAATTTGTGAGGAGAAATGTGCAGCCTTATATTTATTACTACAGTTTCACTCAGTGGTCTTTCATAATGTAATCCACTAAGTAGCAGAAGAGAAGCCCATAAACATTTTAAAATCTTCTTTGCCTAAGGCATTTTCTTCTCCTCCTATTTTAGTCTCTCTACCTCATTCTGGACTGACATTTCTTTCTCATGTGGCCTCAAAACAGGAAGAAAGCATTTCACACAGAGCCTGATATTCTATAATTGTGCCTTGTTCTGCTTGACCACCAGCTCCAGTCATCTCCGCTGTGATTTCTGAAGTGTTTATTAGGGTTTGACCTTGATACTGTCCTTTCAGGCAGAGTTCTCTGAGATCAACCTGGTGGCCAATGCCACAGGCACCTACAATGTGAACATTGATGCGATTAGGAGCGGCCATAAAGTTACAAAGTAAGTTCTCTGCAAAATGTTTCTTTTTCAGAAAAAATTGCAGCGCTGGTAAAAAATACGAGTTTCTGCTGAACGATCACTGCGCCCCAAATGCAATAAATCATCAAACTGATTTGTTGTATTTGTAGTGCTGTTAAATATTTGCTCATGTCCCCCGAACCAGATCCTTTAAGCCAGACTTTGTGCTGATCAGACAGCATGCGTTCAGCATGGACAAGAATGGAGACCATCGGAACATAGTGATTGGATTGCAGTATGCTGGACTGCCAAGTGTGAACTCTTTGCACTCGGTCTACAATTTCTGCGACAAACCATGGGTGGTAAGTAGCATTTAATTAAGGCATTCATTTAAAGCCAGCACACACTCAATTCAGTGACATAGACATACTATGCAGCAGCATCTTTCTGTACGTTTCAGTTTGCTCAGATGTCTAGACTCCACAAGCAGCTGGGCTCAGAGGAGTTCCCACTGATTGAGCAGGTTTACTATCCAAACCACAAAGAAATGGTGAGCTTTTGCTCTATGTCCTTCTCCACTTCCTTTTCATTTGTTTTCATGGCTACTCTCTTTAAATAACAAAGCAAGACCTATATCAAAGACCTATATGTTCTTTTTGCAGCTTACCTCCCCTCGATTTCCTGTAGTGGTAAAGATGGGCCATGCTCACTCAGGGATGGGAAAGGTAAAGCTGGAGTTCTTAAGTATTTTCTCAGCTCCACATGAACACCAGCTGATGTCAGTATATTCATATTTTCACTCCTGCTGCTCTAGGTGAAAGTGGATAATCAGTATGATTTTCAAGATATTGCTAGTGTTGTGGCACTGACCAAGACATACGCCACATCTGAGCCATTTATTGATGCAAAGTATGATGTGCGCATTCAGAAGATTGGCAACAATTACAAGGCTTATATGTGAGTGAAACTTCCTCTCAGGTTCGTGTGTGAAAATAAAAACAGTGAAAATGCACATAGAGTTAAGTCTTTATTTTGAATAACAGGCGAACATCAATTTCTGGCAACTGGAAAACCAATACTGGTTCATCTATGCTTGAGCAGGTGGCCATGTCAGACAAGTAAGAGCACAGATTTGAAAATGAAATAAAACTGTAAATCAAATTGAATATCACTGTACTATAATAGGTCTGATTAATGTGTCACTGCAGGTACAGAATGTGGGTGGATTCTTGTTCCGATATCTTTGGAGGGTTGGACATCTGTGCTGTGGAGGCTCTACATGGTAAAGATGGCAAGGACTACATCATAGAGGTACTACTTGACAGTATAATGATATCAACGTTTTCTATGATCTTAAGGGGAGTCCACTAATTATATCAAGTTGTGGTCTTTTAAGGTTGATGACTGTTCGATGCCACTGATTGGGGACCAGCAGGACGAGGATCGCGTTCATATTGCAGAACTAGTGGTTTCCAAAATGAACCAGGCTGTTCCACGCACTTCAAGCTCTTCCACAGTCCGTACAGGACAGCCAGCACAGGTGCTCAAACAACAGACATACTATCCTTGCCCCAGCACACCCTAACTTTCCCTTAATCTTTATCTTCCACACTTTTAGTAGTAACACACTGTAAGTACAGTTAGGTCCATAAATATTTGGACAGAGATTTTTTTGTAATTTGGGTTGTGTAGATTACCACAATGAATTTTAAATCAAACGACGCAGATGCAGTTGAAGTGCAGACTTTCAGCTTTAATTCGGTGGGTTTAACAAAAAGATTGCATAAAAAGATTGCACACCCAAGCCTCTGACGTGTTTTACAGATGATGTGGTGTGCTTTAGATCATGAGCTGTTCTACGCCTTCTCCATACCTTTTTCTTGTCATCATTAAGGTAGAGGTTGAGCTTGGTTTCATCTCTCCAAAGAATGTTTTTCCAGAACTGTGCTGGCTTTTTTAGATGTCTTTTTAGCAAAGTCCAATCTGGCCTTTCTGTTCTTGAGGCTTATGAGTGGCTTGCACCTTGCAGAGAACCCTCTGTATTTGCTTTCATGCAGTCTTCTCTTTATGGTAAATTTGGATATCGATGTTCCTATCTCGTGGAGAGTGTTGTTCACTTGGTTGGCTGTTGTGGCGGGGTTTCTCATCACCATAGAAATGATTCTGCGATCCTCCACCACTGTTGTCTTCTGTGGACGTCCAGGTCTTTTTGCGTTTCTGAGTTCACCAGTGCTTTCTTTCTTTCTCAGGATGTACCAAACTGTAGATTTTGCCTCTCCTAATATTGTAGCAATTTCTTGGATGCGATTTTTCTTTTTCGCAGCTTAAGGACAGCTTGTTTCACCTGCATGGAGAGCCCCTTTGACTGCATGCTGTCTGTTCACAGTAAAATCTTCCAAATGTAAGGAACACACCTCAAATCAACTCCAGGCCTTTTATCTGCTTGATTGATAATGACATAACAAAGGACACCTGCCCATTAAATAGACTTTGAGTCAATTTTCCAATTACTTTTGGTCCCTTTAAAAAGAGGGTGGCACATGTTAAGGAGCTGAAACTCCTAAACCCTTCATCTAATCTGAATGCAAATACCCTGAAATAAAAGCTGAGAGTCTACACATTATGTCCATGTCCATTACATAACTATAATTGGAATATGTTTCAGTAAACAGGTAAAAAACAAAACCTGTGACAGGGTCCAAATATATATGGGCCTAACTGTGCATTAGTGGGCATAAAAATATGAAAGAAACAATTAAAACAAGACTTTAAATACAAACCCAGTGAGTTTCAAGTCAGCAGGATCCTCATTATAGTTTAAAAAAAAAATCTTTTTAAAAATACATGTCGTGTTTATAAGTTATACAACAAACCTATAGTAAGAAAAGTAGTGGGCCAAGCATGGATCCCTGGGATACTCTAAATCTGAGCTGGTCACATTAGAGAAACCATCAAATAACAACTGGAAACAGACCACATTGTAATTTACTTCACCTGCAATGACTCAAATGACGTGGAAGGATTCAGTGTAGGGTTAAGAAGAGTTTCCGGTTACAAGGTAAGTTAGAACGTAGATTTCCATCAGTAGTCTAAATGAGGCTTAAAATGTTATGAATGTTGTGACTGAGAGATTTGCTAGATCATGCTGTGGCAGAACATTTTTCTGAACAAATTAAGAGAAATTTAAAACAGTTATTCATTATCATTTTCTATGATTAGCCATCTGATGAATGCCATTTTTTGCTTTGTATTGATTTTTTCCCCCTCGTTAACTTGTAGAAAGCAGTGTCGCCTCAGCCAGTCTCACAACCGAGAGTCCCACAGTCTCAGCAGCGTCCTTCACCACAGGGTAAGAACTGGACTTTTGTTCGCACACTAAAACCCCTAAGCAAAAAGATCTATCTATCTATCTATCTATCTATCTTACAGGGTCTTGTAAAAATATTTATGAATTTGAATGTGATTCTTCTCCTTCTTTTATCTCTGATAGGTGGTCCACAGCAAAGCCCCCCATCTCAGCAGCGTCCACAACCTCAAGGCCAACCTCCTGTACAGACCCAACAATCTGCTGCCAGCCCTGCCACTGGTGACCCCAGTAACCAGACTAAGGCAAGCCAAGGGCCTGTGACTCAAGGTCAGAGACCTACGTCTGGTCAGGGCTCTCCTCAGCGAAGCCAAGGAGGATCCCCTCAAGCTCAGAGGCAGCAGTCTGTATCACAGCAGCAGAAACCCTCTGCAGCCCAAAAACCTCCCGGTGGCCCACCACAGCAGCAGAGGCCTGCCCAACCCCCTAGGCAGCAGTCACAGGGAGGGACACAGCAACAGAGGGCTCCCGGCCAACAAGGACGTCCTGGAGCACCCACCACCCAGCAGCCACGTCCTGCCGCTCAGGGCCAGGGTGGCCCAGGAGGACGACCCCCTCTGCAACAGAAGCCTCAGCCTCCACAGAAGCCTAGTCAGGACAGCCCAGCTATGGGTGGCTCTCCACAACTAAAGTAAGTAGCTGTGAATGATAAATGGGATCAGTTTCACCTCATCCTTCAAGCAGAAGATCCCTTCTTATTGCCTGCACTGTGACATGCATGCCACATGGGAAATCTATTTAATGACAAATGAGCCACCTGAATGTGCATGGTTTATTGATTTTTACACTTTTCAGTCCTTCAGCAGCACTTTCACGTAACATAAACTTTCAAAGTCTGTGCCGAGCGCCTGATACATTAAAACAACAAGCAGAAGCCGTAATGAATCTGCATATTGTAATATTTAAAGATTGCTTTAATTTAAATAAACTTTTTAACCTTGTTTATATATCTTGATTGTTGTGAAACTTATGAAACTTATGCCATCGGCTGGCAGTGAGGCTACATGTGGTGATCAGATATTTGAACATTATTAAACATAACTCATTGTGTGATAGCATACTTAAGTTAAAAGCACAGCTCGTCTATTTCAGTTCAGTGTGAGAGCCTGCTGCTGTTTAGCTTCTCTCCTCTGCTCTCTGTTTCGCCATGAGTTTAAGTCTCCTCTGCTCCTTCTTTACTCTACTCCATGTGTGTCTCAGTTAAACAGACATACATGGAGTGGAGTGGACACACGTGGAATGGAGGAAAGAAGAGACAAGTGGAGATAATATTACTAGAGTTAATGATGTCACTCCAAGTGCAATAAAGCCTCTAGGGTTTCCAAGGCAAGACCATCAGGTTTAAATTAACCCAAATGCAAGGCCTTAGTATCATGGAGTTTTTGAATATCCATCGATCCATTTTCTTCCACTTATCTCCGGGCGGTTGTGGGGGAAGCGGCCTAAGCAGAGAAGCCCAGCCCTCCTTCTCCCCAGCTACCTCCTCCAGATTATCTTGTGAAATATCGAGGCGTTCCCAGGCCAGCCGAGAGATATAATCTCTCCAGTTTGTCCTGGGTCTACCCCGGGGACTCCTCCCTGTAGGGCATACCCAGAACTCCTCAGCCAGGAGACACCCAGGAGGCATCAATGTCAGATGCCCAACCCACCTCAGTTGGCTCATTTCAATTTGAAATAGTTGCAACTCCACTCTGAGGCCCTCTTGAATAGCTAAACTCCTCACTCTATTATTAAGGGGGAGGCCAGTTACCCTTTGGAAAAGGCTCATTTTGGCCCGTGTATACGGGATCTCATTCTTTTGGTCACTACCCAAAACTTGCGACGATTGGTAAGCGAAGCGACATAGATCGACTGGTAAACTGACAGCTTCGCAGTGGAGCGCAGGGTCTGTATCACCACAGATGCTGTAAGGAACTCAGGGCGAAACTTTAATTTTTTTAATTTTTTTTTTTAAAGGACTGGACACATTTAATCACATATTGCTGTTTTGCCATCAGTTGTTCAGCCAATATTTATTTACTTATACAGTAAGCAAAATCATTCACGCCTTTATGTGAACGAGGTTAGCTATGACTCGGTGGTCTCTGCCTGCTTTAGCTTCTTTACTTCTTTTTCCTAGTAGGAAGTGCGCTCTGCAATGTGTCACTCTTTTCCTCTTATGAGCAGCACAGTGAGCCTCCACAGTAGTACCGACAGCTGCACCTGTGCAACTCCAATGTTCCATCAGTGCCACACAGGATGCCTTATTTCAGGTTGACGGTGTTGCATGAACAGAATGTAACCTAAATAATTCGCAAAATTGGGAATACATAATCCTGATTTTGGATTTAATCTTTGAGCTTCTTTATGCTCTCTTGACAATGAGACATAAACCCTCTTATTGTCAGTCGCATACAAAAACATGCATCACTTTGCTTTCCAGAAAAGTCATTCAATATCCATATCATATTCAAAGCTAACTTGAAATGATACGGTAATACTGAGTGACCCGAGGAAAGGAATGCGCTTTATCATTGTTTACTTTTCTCTCATTTTTCTCCCTCTCTCTGTCTTGCCTTGGGCCAGTCTTTTCATTCCATGGGTTTGCTGCATGACTTTAATAGCCTCTTCCTCTCCTCTATTGCCATTTTCCTCTCTTTATAGCAAGTCCCAGTCTCTTACCAATACCTTCAACATTCCAGAAACCCCAGCGCCACGAGCCAGCCTTAGCCAGGACGAAGTGAAGGCTGAAACCATACGCAATCTACGCAAATCTTTTGCCAGTCTCTTCTCAGACTGAGACGGCATAAGCCCCTCCTCCCTCTCCTCCTGAAAGAAAAAGAGACAGGCAAACTGAAAGACAGACCCCTTCTTCCCCCTCCGAACAAGGACCAACCGGATGCCGTCTTTACTACATGTACACTGAGCCTGATGTGAAAATGTACACACTTGATAGCCACTGCCTACATGGTTTAACTCTTTTAAAATGAACAAAAAGTAGAATACAGTTAGGCACTGATGTCTTAAACATTCCCTGCCTTGCCTCGAGCTTATGTAATCATACTCAAAACTGTTTGTACTCCACACTGAAGCCTGTATATGCATGAATACAAAACAAAACAATATTGCTCTCACTTGTTTGTTTGTGCTGTAAATTCATCGTGGCCGTTATGTTCAAGTAACTTGAGGCGCTGTATGAAAGTTATTGGGGAAGGGAAGATAGCCAAATCGAATATTTTATTTTTAAAAAAAAGTGAGACCTAGTTTTATTATCTCCTCTCATCTAAAAATAGTATATTTATGGCATAGTGAAAACAGTGAAAATGTAGCTAACCCCTAATTTTGAACAAAGAGCTATCAAACTGACTTAAAGCCACTGAAGGGAACAACTTCCATCTAAATAATCTGCATGTATCAAAAAAAAACAAACCCCAAAGCTACACCACTCTTCTGCTCCTTGGAAAATTAAAAACAACATCTTCCCTGCTTTCCCGATTCCCTAATTATTTTTGTATGGCGCCCAAATGACTACAGCTGCACAAAAAGGATGTCCAGTGTTTGCAAATGCTAGATCTGTTCAAGCTGTATCGCTCATGGTGATGTCTTAGCTGCATGTCAACGGGAGGCAATGGTTGCATTTCCCAACCCCTGACTTTGGCGCTTGTAACTGTGTCGTCACATGTAGTTAAATTAGCTAGTAGTAAAGTAGTTGGTGTCGTGAGTATGTCGTGGCTCCCGATTTTTTTCGCCTTTTTTTTTGTTTTGTTGCAGAAGAACAAAAGCCCAGCAGCTCTCTAACTTGAAAGCATGCCTTACACAGACAAGAGCGTCAAATCAAATGGAGCTGTCTCAGGGATGTCCAGTTGATTGTGACACTTGTGTGTGGGTGAGGGTCTTCCATTGCAGTCTTATAGTGGTTGTTTACAAAAAAAAGAAGGAAAGCATGCATTTTAATGAGCTCGAATGTTTTATTATTTCAAACACATTTGCACACAGAGTATATATTGCAAAATTATACTTGAATACAATGGTTTTCAGGTTTATTCATCTGCCACTTGACGAAGCAGGGTTCCTGCTTTGGGGTTCTGCTGTGTCTGTAGCAGGCGTGGTACAGTGGGATCCAGCATAGACAGGGTTGGCAACTGTTCAGGTACAGTTAGTGAAAAATATTGTTATTTACAGTTTATTTTCCTTGATTTTCAAAGCAATGTGACGAGAAAAAAAACAGCTAACCAGCTACTGAGTTTAATGGCTGTACAATAGGTTTTGCATAGGAGGTTTTAGCAGTAGGTCAGCGTAAGATGCACTCCAAAGCACACTCAGCCAAGGAATCTTGCACTTATGAAATTAATTTGTACCACGTAGAAAGGTAAAACGGTGAAAGGTTTTAGGAATGCCAGCTGCACGATACTTCTCTGCAGTTGATTTCACAATTCTGCCACGCATCTTTTGCACCGACAAAGCTTTCTTTTGATCACGTCTCTGAAAATCCAAGCTGTTACTGAAGAAAGTCTTCTCTTCTCCAGGCACTATAAATGTCTTCCAGAAGGAGTGCTATAGATTCAGATGGTGATATAGTATGGCAATATCACACTTTTAGAGAAGATCCAATAGTGAAAAGTCTAAATGAGTCCTGGTCCCCCTGCAGATTCTCCATGTTGCCTGTGTTTTTCTGTTTATGTAGCCACAGTGACCCCTTGTGTTCAATGGTGCATAAACGTGTGAATGTTGTTTTGTAACCTGGTCAAACCAAATAGATGTTGTGCAAAGCTTTGAGTGATCCAGATTGTCACTTTCCTCCCCTGCTGCTATTTGTGCTTGCTGATATTCTGTGTGTCTCTAAACTTTATAGTTTATCTGGGAAAATAGTTTACTTACTTTTTCCTTTTGTACATGTACAATTTTCTCGTGAATGGCACCACTATATGGTGCTTGTTATGTTATGCATAAGTAATGGAGGGCTTCATTTTTGCATTTTACAGTTACTCAGTGTAAGTACGTAACTGTCAGATTTATAATGGCACAGCTGAGAATAAGTAAGAGAGGAGTAATTTTCACACTGAGTGTGTAATTTATGAAAATGAGCCATCATATTTAGCACTGATGGTTATCTTTGAAAAAAAAAACACACCGTCCTTTCACTCAGAGGTCTCTTGGCCAAACTGAGAAACACCATTTGCCACGAGCCCTCCGGAGCCTGACAGGATGAGCTGCGATGGCAATGCAAAGAAGTCATTTTGATATTTTATGTTTTTGATATTTTCTTTTTAAGGGTTTACATTATTTATGGTTGATATATCTGACTGTGAATGTACATTGTCTTCTTTCTTAGAGCTCCTTTTATTGTTTTTTAATTCCACCGTATAATCATTGTGAAACGGTAAAATCCTTACAAATTTGAGTGAAACTGATTGTCAGTTGATGCCTGCCAGAGTTCAAAATGTACATCATAGATGTAAGTGCAAAAATCAAAAAGCTGAGGTTTTTTGATAATCAAAAATAAGATCTGCATAATGTAAATCATGGTGAATTATTGAAATAAATGTAATACAAAATGATATTGATGTTATATGCAATGTAGCTATATTATGTGAAAATGAGTATGTTATTACAACATGCACAGGTCCAATAAAACCTATGACAAATAATGACTGGTTTATTCAAGAAAAGTACAGTTAAGTAGATTTTAAAAAATACTGAGACAACTGCTGAATAACTGTAACAACACCATCCATCCATTCTCTACCGCTTATCCTTTTCAGGGATGCGGGCCGCTGGAGCCTATCTCAGCTGTTTTAGGGCAAGATGTAACAACACCAATTATTCAAAAATAATTAATTTTGAGGAGTAACATTCATATTCAAATTTCATTTAATTTTGCTGCCCTGAGTGTACTTTATGGTGAGAGACATCGTTGCTTCTTCAGTTTGTTTTTCACACTTTTGTTTTTTAGCTTATTCTATCCATCAGGTTAAGAATCACAATGTTGCATTTTATTTTACTTTATTTTCGTTTTTCAGTTATGAAGAAAAATAATTGAAGGATATATATATATATATATATATATATATAGATTACACTATGTGACTGCAGCATGATATAATATAGCCATATCAACTAATTCAGAGACTTTAGGTATTTATATTAAATGGGTACAGTTCATAGTATTTGGTTGTGAATGACTTTATTAGGCAGTATTGTAAGTATTGTTTATACTCTGCATTGCTGTAAGCTAGTTTCTAAAAATACGGTGGCCCTGAGAGGTCAAATGCACTGCAACTTAAGATAACACCAGCACATAGAAAGATGCTACAAAAGCCCCCCAAAAAACACAGCCCACAAAAGTAAGTTGAACAAAACACAAAATCACCAAAAAAAAAGCATAAAAAAAACAACAGAAGTGTTTTTGGGGAGATAATAATGCGACGGACCAGCAACGAAAGTGACAGAAGCCAAAATGTGCGAAGGACTGCACTCAAACGTGCTTAAAAGAATGCGGGGACTCATCGGTGTTATGTGTGACAAAAAGATTCAGGTAATGTGTGTTTTAATCACATGATTCATACAATACTGTAGATCCATGTTTGCTATTAGCGGTTTACTGCTGGCTTGTCCCTGCCGCAGCTGCTCTGTCCCGTTGTTGTCTCCACAGAAACAATTGTCAGCTGTGTTTTTTAAGCTTTTTCTATTCCCATTTTGTGTGTGTGTTTTTTTTTTCATCTAGTTCAGTTTTGTTTCATTCCACTTATGTTGAGTTCTGTTTGAACTCATCCTTTTGAAGGATTTTTTTTTAATTTGCTGGTGTTTTGTTTAATTGCAGTGTGTTTGACCTCTCTGGGCCACTGTATTAAAAGGAAAGAGGGACTGAATTCCCATTTCTCTTATTATTAAATCTCTTAAAGCCATGGTGGGTGTTGGAAAATGTAAAGTGAGCACACTTTACTCCGCTGAACAGTTTCGCACACTACTTTTTAAAAACATAATTAGATTTCTCTTAAATACACATACATATAGACTGTATAGACCATATGAGAGTATTATTAAGACACATTTTGTGCTTTAGAAACTGTAGCAGAAGTTTCTGCATATCTTCCAATTCTACTTCTTTCACTCTGATTATATAAGCTGGTTTCTTCTATGTAATACAATCTCTTTTTCAACACATGAATTAATGGCACTTCCACTTTTTGTCCATGATAAGACTTTGATCCTCCTGGCCTGCAGGAGTCCAAAGTCAATTAGAGTGAGTGTTTTAAGTTCACAGCAGCATTAGTTGGATTATGCTTACAGATACAGGGTATCTGCATGCCCCCAAAATTTCAAATTTAGTCTGAACATTCTTCCAGTATTTCTTTAGTACCCTTTGAGTACCCATATCTTTTGACCCTTTCCATAATGTGTCTGGTATGCTGATGATCAAACGACTGAGCTTTTCTGGGTTGATGTAAGTCATATGTATTGTGGCTAACAAGAAGAACAAGAAGAACAAGAAGTAAAGGGCCGATCGTGGCTCAAGAGTTGGCAGTTCGTCTTGTAATCGGAAGGTTGCCGGTTCGAGCCCTGGCTCAGACAGTCTCGGTCGTTGTGTCTTTGGGCAAGGCACTTCACCCGTTGCCTACTGGTGGTGGTCAGAGGGCCTGGTGGCGCCAGTGTCTGGCAGCCTCGCCTCTGTCAGTGCGCCCCAGGGTGTGTGGATGACTGAATGTGTAAAGTCCTTAGGGAACTAAGTAAAGCGCTATACAAAATACAGGCCATTTACCATTTATTTAAATAGGTGGTGCTGAAGGTTCTACAATGTTTCTTTATATTACGATATATATCGTAATATCGCACAGCACTAGTTTAAAACAATAGGAAGGCCCAAGGAACTTTGAACTGCAGGAATCATCAGTTCAATAATATAATTATAATTATATGCAAATACAAGTTACTGAGATGGGTCACCATTTTGCCAAGGTCTGGAAGAAGACCCAAACCGACACAGCCAAATGAAATAAAATTGATTAGGACGTTCAGGAACAATCCAAGAACAACCAAGGTTCAAGCCGGCCATGAATTGGAAACTGCTGGAACACCAGCATCACGGCCCACAGTGAAGTGAGTTTTACATCGCCACGGGCTGAGAGGACGCCAACCAAGAAAAAAGCACCTACTCCAAAATCAACACCATCAAGCTTGACTGAAATCTGCAGCCGTCCACTTGGAAAATTCAAATGCCCCCTGAAGAAAAGATTTATGGTCATACAAAACAAAGAAAGTAATCAGAGTACTTCAATTGTTCCGCATTGGTTCATGTAACAGCCTTATTCTAAAATGGATTACATTTTTTACCTCAAAATTTTATACAAAATAATGACAAAGTAAAAAAAGTTTGTATGAAATTTCTGCAAATTTATTAAAACTAAAATCTAAAAATAACACATTCATAAGTATTCACAGCATTTGCTCAAAACTTTTACAGCTTTTTAAGTCTTTTGAGTATGATGATACAAGCGTGGCACACCCATGGTTGTGCAGTTTCTCCCATTCTTCTTTGCAGAACTTCTCAAGCTTTATCAGGCTGGGGAGTATGGATACGCAGTCATTTTCAGATCTCTCCAGAGATGTACAGCCAGGCTCAAGTACGGGCTCTGGCTGAGCCACTCAAGGACACTCACGGGGTGGTCCCAAAGCCATCTTAACTGTGTGCTTAGGGTGGTTATATGGTTGTAAGATGAACGTTTGGCCCAGTCTGAGATCCAGAGTGCTCGTCATCAAGGATGTCTCTGTACATTGCTGCATTCATCTTTCCCTCCACCCTGACTAGTCTCCCACGTCCTGCTGCCGAAAAACATCCCCACAGCATGACGCTGCCACCACCATGTTTCACTGCAGGGATGGTATTGGCCAGGTGAACAGCGGTGCCTGGTTTCCTCCAGACATGACACTTGCCCTTCAGGTAACAGAGTTTAATCTTTCATTTTCATTTCTTTAGACCAGAGAAATTTGTTTCTCATCATCAGAGAGTTCTGTAGGTGCTTTTTGGGAAACTCCAGGTGAGTGTTATGTGCCTTTTAGTAAGGAGTGGCTTCTGTCTGCCACTCTATAATCCAGGGCTGATTGGTGGAAGGCTGTAGAAGTGGGTGTCCTTCTGGAAGGTTCTCCTTTCTCCACAAAGCAACACTGGAGCTGTGTCAGAGTGACCGTCTGGTTTTTGGTAACCTCCCTGACTAAGGCCTGAAGCCAGCCACACCTGCTGACAATCATACTGATGATCCTTGTCACTGGCTCACTATTTAACCGAGCGGCTGAGCTTCAGTCAAAACTAGATCGTTGAGTGACACACCCACTAATCTCTGGCTCGCTAAGGTGAAATTGTCTTTCGTTGGTGAAAAGAGAACTAATCATTGTATCTTGTTTTGCCAGGAAACCTGAAAGAAGAGTGTGTGGGAAGCTGAGCACTTTTGTAAATATTGCTGAAGGAGTTGTTTTTTGCACCATGGATCGAAAGAAGAATTCACTGCACGGGAGCTGGGGAATTGTCATTTGAGGAAACCACATTATTGGAGCTGTTTTTGCACATATTTTCTTGCTTATTCACTGCAAGTAAATTCACTATTGTCTACCAGGAAGTCCTATGGGTCCTATTTATCCCCCAAGCCTGACACTGTTTTGGAATAAGGCTGGAGAGTGACAAAATGTGGGACAAGTGAAGCGCTGTGAAACTTTCTGCATGCGCTGTATTTGTCCAAAATGACAAGAGGTATCTTTGGATGACTAAAAGTGAGGGTTTCAAACCTAAGACCAGTGTACCAGCTGCCAGGCAGTGGTGCCTCATGTGTTGCATCATGCATCTGACTGCCAGTGTTACTGGTATGTATTGGAGGATTAGCTCCAAATTCTTCAGCTTCACCAAAGCATCCGGCAGAGGTGCAATTTGAAAAACTGAACCAAATGTCAGTGGCAATATATGTATGCATTTGACCTTGTGTGGAATAAAATCAAAACAAATAAATTCAAACTTGTGTACTCCTTGTTTTAAAGTCATGAAACGTAACGCGTATGCTATAAAGATTCGACCCTGGAACAAGAACAGTTCACAGAAAGTATTAAAACCCTAAAATGACCTTGACATTTATGCCCATGGTAGGAACGTAAACACACTAAACAGGTCCAAGGATTGTTTCTTACGTTTGTCATGTTTTATCTCAAACGTTTGGAAGGAACTCTTACAGCTCCCGTTGTAAACGATAAGAGGCTGTATTTTAAATGGCGTTGGCATATAGGAAGAAAGCGCTATGTGAGAACCAGTCCATTTACCAATTTACAGGACCAAAGTGGATTCAAAGATTTTTTAGGACTCAGAACAATAACCTAAGTTTTATCTGAAGTTAGAAGCAGGAAGTTAGAGGTTATCCAGGTCTTTATATAATTAAAAGTGCGGTTGGAGATTGGCCTAAGACACCTGGTTTTTAAGTAATGGTATAATTACTTGAAGGCCTGAAGAACAAAGTCCAGTAACTGAGACAGATTACATTTAAGACCATTAAGCATGAATTAATGGTCCTAATGGACAATAAAACATATTAAAGCTTAATAGTATGGTGTCTTATTCCAGTCTAAAGTTTCTTTCAGCTTCATCTGTGCAGACCAGTTTTCACTAGACTCTGACTCATGGGACTGAATAGCCACATGATCCTCGTGGAGTACGTTTTACAGATTAAGTGAAAAATTTACACTGTGTTAAATTAAGTCAGTTAATTATATTATGCCTTGTAAATCTTTAAAAATTATTGTGAGAGAGTAACTTCCTCCAAATGTGGTCTAGTATAAAGAGGAACTCTTTGTGCCTGTACTTTATCCAAGCAGGCACTGTGTTCCTGTGTGTGTGTGTGTGTGTGTGTGTGTGTGTGTGTGTGTGTGTGTGTGTGTGTGTGTGTGTGTGTGTGTGTGTGTGTGTGTGTGTGTGTAGAGTCTT
>VVHJ01036217.1:13255-23706 GCA_015107715.1 Tylochromis polylepis | reverse complement strand
TTTCCTGTCTAGAATTGGTCGCCCTGGAAACAATAAATTTGAGTCGACTTGAGAGAAATAAAGAAAAATACGCCCAGCTCCTGCTCCATTTATTTTGGACTTCCTGTCTTGTTAAGCACTAAGTAAAGATGCTGCTTTGAGGAGTAAACCCATCTCAAGCTTCACAAAAGATGCTAAAGACTAAACTGAAGTAATTAACAAAATAGCAGGATTGATTGCTCTCGTATGTCAGAGCTTTACTGTCATACATGAAAGCGTTTCATGAAATCCTTTAATTTGCATATATAGGGCAGGTTGACTGGCCATCCAGCCAGTCAACAGAATACAAACTGGCAGAGAGCTGGAGCCGACTTGAGCAGCAGAACAAAGTAACACGCTTTAGATGATGGCTGTGATTCATTGCTGCTAGAAACCTTGAAATAGACGGGGGTGTAGCTGTGGGTTTATTGTGTTTTCCTGTGCGCTGCAGGCATCCCCAGTGACCAGAGTAGTGGGACCTCCTCTCCTCTGTGTGATAGTGGCCTGCACTTGAACTACCATCCTAACAACACGGTACTTTTTCATTAGCCTTTCTTTTGATTGGCTGATTCAGTAGCTGTCCTTTTGTAACTACACAGCAGTGTTCCCGATGCCAGAAAGTTGTTTCCATGCAACTGTCACTGGTTGCTGATAGCTGGGATGTTCTATCTTTATCTTTTGAGGATGGTAAATCACTTTTAATCTGCAGCTTGTGCTTGCCCAGCCTGTCTGTGCATTCACAACAACCGTATAGCTGCAGCAGGACTCGGGCTCTTTGAACAGCTTCAAATGCTTGAGGTGGGAAACGGCCATCTCTTCTAACTTCGGTTTCACACTTCTGCAGGACACCCTGTCCTGCTCGTCCTGGCCCACATCCCCAGGGCTTCGCTGGGAGAAGAGATGGGTGGACCTGCGCCTTATTCCTCTGCTACACTCACGCTTGTCACAGTATATCCCCGGCTCTGACGTTTCCAGGTGAGCTCTGGGACTTCGTGCTGAAGTGTCAGTTTCTTTCTTCCTAAGATGTTAGTGCAGAGATCTCTTACATTTTAAATGCTTGGGGATTTTCAAATAGAGCACACTGCAATGCTCTGTCTATAAACAGACTGTGTAGAGTACCCCATTAAACACAGGGAGTTTTCACTCCCCACGATCAGTATCTAGCTGGGTTAACACTAACTTATGCCTCACTGGTGCCTTGTGGTTTGGTTGGGTTAGTGAGTAAAGCCACATTTATGTTCCTCTGCTTGTGTCAGTTTGGGCAACTCTTTGGATATGCAGAGAAAAAGATTATGGTAACTGAACCAAAAAGCCGATAGTGCATTGCCTGATGCCTGTCTGGAACAGAAAAGGGACATGATAGTGGAGTTTAGCACAAAGCAAAAGAAACTATTTTATATATACGGTGGTACATACACTGTATTTGTAGTTCCAGTTCACAACAGCTGTCTGATGGTGCTTTACAGTGTAAAGTAAAGACCCTGCAATATTAGCGAGAACTCCCACAATCATATAGTCCCCTGTAGGAAACACCTGGTGGCAGCTGTCACTCAGGAGGCAGGAGGTAGAACAGATCATCTACCAATCAGAAGGTTTTTGGATCGATTCCCTTGCTGCTGTTAAAGTACCCTTGGGTGAGATACTGAACCCCAAGTTGCCCCTGATTGTGTGCACCCAAAGCTTGTATGCTTAGTAAAAAGTTAGAGTAGAAAAGCTCTATATGTGTAAGTTCAATAAGGAAGATCTGTAATCACTGATCTGCCTGCTTTCCTGGGTGTTCGGCTGCCAGTCTGTTCATAACATCACTGCCACTTTCCCACACTATCAAACTCAATACTGACATCATTACTCATTACCACCACCAGTGTCTAGACTCTGGGAGGTCCTTTCCTAAATCCTGTCACCAATTGGATCTTGTTCTCCCATGATGGACCATCTGAGTCTTATCACAGAATAGATTCATTCATTTCTCTTTCTCAATAGATATCTTCAATTTGTCCAAACGATCTCTCCTTACTGAACTACCAGAAGACTTAACATAACATGTGTTTCTAGAAAACTGTATAACACACAGAGACTATCAATGCTGTACCATTACATGGCATTTCACAAGTATGAGCAGTTTTACAGTCTGCAACTCTTTATATTTACTCCTGCTGGTTCCCTTTAAAAGAAAAAAACCTGTGTGAACACAAACCAGAAACAGAACTCATTGCATTTTTTATGCATGCGTGTTACAGGATTGATTTATTGAATAGTTGAAGCATGCGACGCCATGTACCTACCATTAAATGCATTTAACCCTGTAATCTGGGCAGATCACATATTTACATGTTCTGGTTTTATCTCAATAACTGCATATTGCTGGATATATTTTTGCATTCATTTTTCATATTGCAGGCATGGCTTTTGGTTTATATTAAAAAAAGAAGTGAACATCAGCTATTCCTTGGGAGCTATAACCTGATTGAGAGAGGGAGAGTTCACATTTAGTCTCTTTTATTTCGATATTTTGAGGCATTTCATCACCTGAACAGCCTGTTCCAAAAGAAGTGCAGTATTCAAAAAAATAAAAAGAGAGAAAGAAATGGAAATTCCCCCAAAACTATTTTCATAGTGGATAGCATGTGGATAGCCTAAACAAGCACAGTAACTAATTAGTGAGCTTGCGCTTAGCTTACGTTGCTAAATTAATTAATCTTGGAAAATTGGACGCTCAGTTTTTCAGGATTCAAGTTATTAAACAGCAGCATTTTTCACCACAGTCAGTTTTACTTAGTTTGTTATCATAGGAGTCCCAGAGGAAGAGTTTACAGTGCTGGGATGTAATGAACTGTCTCTAATCCCCTTTTAAAATAAAAACAGAAACTAAATATCAATGTGTAAAATATTTGGAATCCTCCCCTGATCTTTGGCTCTTGTTTTTTACTCTTTCAGGAAAAATGCTTTCCAGGTCATAGCAGTGGATGGGGTTTGCAGTGGAGTTATACAGTTTCCCACAGCAGAAGAATGCTTGGACTGGCTTCAGGCAATCGCAAGCAACATTTCCAGCCTCACCAAGCACAATGTGAGTAAGAAGCAATAACAGTTGTTAGCTCTCGTGGTCCCACATGTAAACCAGCAGGAAATTGGTTTGGGTGTTCATGCAACACGCTTGCAGTTTGTGGATTATCTAACAGTTCCTTTCTGAATGTCACAACATTAAGCGCCGTAGACACGTACTAATGGCCTTCTCACTACGAATAAAGTTAAATTTTATTCCTGAGTGCTCGAAGTCACAATAACAGCAGCCTCGCTGTACTACGCTTATTCCCTCCAGCTACCAGTATGCACCAATATTATCTATAATTCATCCAAAAATATTGCATTAAAATGAAACCACAAGGCAGCAAGAAACAGAGAAATAACTGCATTGTATTCTTTCTCTTATTGTGAGTACAATTTTCCAAGCTCTACTTCAGCTGATGTGGAAAACCTGTTTATGTGTCTTCAGATGAGTGGTCATGCTCAGCAGGGGTCTGACATACCAATACTGCTAACAAGATCCATTGCTGCACACCATGGCTCATATTTATATATTCTTTATTTTTTTAAAATTTTATATTTAGGTTTCTTTTCATTCATTTCCACGTAGAAATTTCTGGTATTTTTACGAATTACTATCTAGGTAGATAAAAACATGGCATGGATGAGCAGCAGTGAAAATCAGGGATTTGTAATTATGTGTCCCTTGGTATGGCTGTGTGCGTGTCAGTGATGGGCTATGTGTGTGTGTGTGTGAGTCTTGGGGGGGATAATGAAGCCCTGATTAATTGGAGTGGACGAAGTGAGGGACATACTAAACATAACACTGATGACTCACTGCCAGCGCAGTTTTAACAGTTGAGAATGTATTCCTGTTCTGGTCTGAGTACTTAGTGAAGTGTGTGAGTGAGCTGGTAACATACAGTAGATGGATATGCATTGTGAAGACATCTTCTGAAAGAAGAGACATCTTATTGCATGACTTTAAAAAAATTGATGGTTTATTTTGACTTTACTCATCAGAAAGTGATCTTACGGTTCATTTTGGAGCTTGTCACTTGTCTTTCCCCTTGGTGATGATTTCTTGTCACATGCTGATAATTTCAGAGAATGTCCAGATGCAGTGTAATAGTCCACATTTGCTTCACATGTAGTACAATGTGGATTAATGTGTGAGATTTTTTTTTTTAATTTGCAAAATCTGCACTGATTTGTTCATAAAGCATCACTGACTTCAGCGGTACTGCTGGTAGTGGCCTTGTGTCCTTGAGCGAGATGCTAAGCCCCAGATTGCCCTCGATGTTTCTGCTGGTGTGTGAGCTGGTGTGATAGCTCAAGTGCCTAGAAAAAAAGCGCTGTATGACTGTGTGTGCACGGCTAAATGTGGCTTGCAGTGTAAAAATGCTTTAAGTGGTCAGCAAGACTAGAAAGTGTTACACAAATACATGTCCATTCACCACTCACCATGGTCACAAACTGTATTGTTGTTGTTTACACTGCATCATCTACAGTCTTTCACTATCGTAGGAGTGAGCAGATTGAGGAAAATACAATGAAAAATTGCACACAATTAAATTTAAACTCCACATTAAAAACTATGTGATCATTAATGTCATTACAGTTCATGATGAGAGGATGATGACTAAAAGGCTGTCAGTGCAAGCTGTCCAGTTGTTAACACAAATGTCAGCCTTGAAGATGGGGCTTGAAAAAAAGTCAGAGGTTCCCTGTCTTAAAATTGCACTCTGTTTTGTAGGGATTTACAAATCTGTTATACTAACTGAAAGATAGGTCTGAATGGTAAAGCTAGTGGAATTGTACTGAAGCTGCATTCTTTCTAATGGCCAGCAGGAGGCGACTCATCTGATTACCATTACCAAAAGGACAAGGTTGCAGTAAGGCTACAAGAAAAGTAGCCCACTACTTACTGGATTTATTACCTCAGTAAACATTTTCCAGATGATTTTATGGTCTCAATTGCTAGTTTCAAGGCTTATTAATGATTATGTCTATTTTAAAAAAATAAAATGTTCCCATTTTGAATAATATCAACAACAAAGTAGGGCACGCGTATTGTCTTGGCCTTTAGAGCTTTCTGTGAGACAGACTCATTGAATATACGCATTTGTCTCTTTTCTTGAGCCTAATCAGATAATTTTGTTTCCTAAACCTATTTAAACTGTATACATCTTATGAAGGTGTGGAAATTTCTGTTTGCTTGATTATTTCTTTATTGTAACAATGCTACTTGGCAATAAATGTTACCACATTCGTAAGGAAAATGCATTTGTGGGTTTGATCTTCTGGTACCCAAGAACACTAGTCCCCTATTCAGAAGGAGTTACTGCAGTGGGTAGCTCTGCATATTTTCAGTTGAATTCAGTACAATTTTAATTATTATGGCGCCAAATTTACAACAACAGTTGTCTCAAGATGCTTTATATTGTAAGGTAAAGACCCTCCAATGACACAGAGAAAACCCCAACAATCAAACATCCTCCTTTTAGCAAGCAGTGTGATGGTGAAAGCACTATTTGATGCCCTTCCTGACGCAACCCCAAAGGAATTTGTGTCTCCTCACAGCATCAAACCAGGGATCTTTTGGTTGTCGGGCACATGTGTAAATCACTATACTGTTTAAAAAAATTGCCTTATGGGAGAACTCAACTTCTCCTGCTAGTGCTTCGAAACTGTTGAGCATAAAGCTTTAGGTGACATCATGGTGATTCCTTCCATGCATGTCTGGGGATCACAGATCTGTCCAAAATCTAAATCCAGCTCCAGATGTTGAGATATTTTAGTCTGGAGCAAATCACCAGACCAACATGTCTGCACAGTGTAACTAACCACACATACTGTGAGTATTATAGAGTATTACATAACTATTTAATTTGTGTCTTCCAGCTACATTGTGAGTCCATATACACTTTACCCAGTCAGGGTCTGGCATATTTTAGAATTTGCATAATAATTGTATTTATATTACATGCTAATGTGCTTTGTGGTTTCATCCTGTTGTTATTCCACCACTATAAAACTGATTACCCTTCAGAGACAAATAAAGGATTTATTGATTGGTTGACTGTGCTGCACATCAGCCACAAATTGTCCTACAGAGATTTTAAAAAGGCCATAAAACCACCGAACTTATTTGTGGCTTTGCATCATGAGCTCAAAGTAAATGTTAATAGAGTGATAGACTTAAGAACAAGAGAAAATCATGGAAATGAGACAGAGATATATTAAAATTAAGGCCCTAATGGAGGTCATCCTTTGCTCGCTTACATCTCAGCTGATCTGTTTGTACTCATCATTCGTCATGAAAAAAGTGCCTCCAGTTGTCTGGGCGATGATGGAGGAGGAAATCCACTCAGCACTACACAAATCCCCATAAAGGCTCGGTGATGTTCAGGTCTGGTGACTGGAGAGGCCATCCCGGTGTTCATGAAACCACTCTTGAATTTATTTAGCAGCGCACTTTAAGGCATCATTTGAAGGAGTGTGGAGACATTATGAAGGGAAGTTTTTTACTCCATTGCTTCTAACAACTCCCACTAGTCAGCTGCACAGCGAAGCAACAGATATCGTAGGCTGAACTTGTCCTGCCGCCTCCCTTCCAAATGTAATTGTGAATCAAATCAGAAGTAAGAATGAGCTTGAATCATGACTCATTCATGATGACTCATTTCTTTCTTGTTTACTGCTCCCCACACCAGGTTATGTCTTTGTGCCTTGACCTTGTGGTTTCTTTTGCACAGCTGTACTTCAGGTTTTTTAGCTCTTTCCAGAAATTTCTGCTGAGACTTGGGCTCAGAGGTGCTGAATCAATTCTGAGGCAATTTTCAAAGCTGTAGCTCAGTGGCACTGAGCAGCTCCACTGTTAAGTGTCTGTCCACCTCTGTCAGCGAGCACCTTTCATTATACAGTTGTTTGGTTTACAGTGTGCTGTCATGAATTTTGAGACCAATTTCCTTAAATTGGAAGGCAATTTAGTTGTTTTGATAACAGCCTAAGACTGAATTGCACTGTTATTTAGTTGCTAGAAACACCCGAATGAAGCATGAGCACCCAGTGGTGGGAAGCACCAAAGTATATTTATACAAGTACTGTATTTAAATATAAAACTATTTATATTTTCTCTGTGCACTTACATTTTAACTAAACAATATTTATTTATTTATTTAAAGGTTTTAAATGCAGCTGTTAACGTTAAGATTTCAAATAAGTAAATTAGAAGATATCAACAAGTAAGAAAAAAAGAGGTGTTTTTATCACTTCCGCTGAACAGTGAAGCTTCTTATATGGATTTATTAAAAAACCCTTATATATATCATATGACATGTTGGAGAGTCTGGTACCCAGTGGATAGTATTGCTAACTAAACTTCTTCCACCTTGAAGTGCAATCCAGTGTAATGTGTAATCCAGTAAATTCATCAGAACTTTTATTTTTATACTTACTGGCTAAATTTGTGCAGTTATACTATATAACTATAGGGTGTTTTTTCTGCTGGGCTTGTTAGCCTTTGGTGCAGTTCATTTGTGCAGATGTGACCACAGTACTTGCACTCGGTTGTGGACCAGGCAACCACCAAAAGACCCTTTGGAGGAGGTGGTCTTGGTGCGGTTACAAACAAACTCCAGAGTGGTTTATTTCAGGTGAGAAAGTGATCTAAGCCAGATCCAACCCAACTACCAGGTGTATGCTATCCTGTTGCCAGGTATGCTTTCCATTCTGGGATGTGGCAGAGTATCATAGCTGTGCAGAGCACATAAACTGTACCAACTATCTGTAAAATGAACTTTACAAACCAATCAACTGGTTCAAGTTATAGGTGTAAAAATGCCCTTAAAAAAGGGTCCAAGTACTCCTTCCACCACTGCCAGCTCCTGTAGCGACATAGGGTGTTTTTAGCCTCTTTAAACATTGCTTCGTTTTCCCCCTTGGTGTGGTTCATTTGTACAGATGTGAGCACAGTACTCATACTTGGGTGCAGACCAGGAAAACTGTACTGAGTCCCTTTGAAGGAGGTGTTCTCAGCCCCGTTGCATGCAAACTCCAATTTGTTTGTCGTGCCTCAGGTGCCTGAAGTATCACACAGATAGATAAAAACTCATTAGGAGTAAATTGTCCGTGTTATCCACTAATCCAGAATATAGCTTCTTGTTCCTGTGTTTACTTTTGTTGCTCCTGCCTCAGACACATCTGGCCAGTAAGCAGACTGGTTGTTCGTGACACATTTTTGGTTTGCTTGGAGTTCATTTGGAGTTTTCTTTGTGCAAAAAGAAACCAAACAATGGGAAAAATCTGCAAGTTTACAAGCTCATCAACTCATTGGGAGCAGAATGAACAAACTATAGGTGTGAAAACGCCACCTCCGGGGCGCCCACAAACTTCAGTCAAACTTCTCCTGTTTGTATTTTTAGATATGGTGAAATGTGAACAAGCTCCTGCAAAACTTGAAAAACCAGACCCTTCAGAATTTCCTAATTTGTGTTAGAACAGGATAAATCTGCCACCTGAACAAACCCACCGTCACCACTGACATATATTCAAACCCGGCTCACATCCTGACAGTTCATCTTCTGGAAAAAAAACACCAAAAAATCTTGTTTTCTCTCTGGATCCAAACTTCAGGTACATCTCACAGTAAGCTGCTGCGACATGTTCCTCCTTCTATAGGAGGACGGAGGTGAGGACCGGACAGCTTAATTTGGTGTTCAGCTCCTAAGGAAGAGTTATTTTGATAGTAAAGTGTGGATTAGGTGCGAGTGATACCTGTGATCTGAGGAGAATGTTTTAATTTAAAGGCTGACTGCTCACTCTGTAGTTTCCCCTGCTTTTATCACCACAGAGAGAATGGATTTAAAACAAAAAAAAAGGATTTCTTTTAGGAACAGCCTCGGGTCCTTGTGGAAATGACTATATCTCATTTTGAAATTTGCATGCTTTGACTAAATGAAGTAGCTCAAACAGTTTTCCTTCAGTGCCATGGTTAATATGTTAGCACGGATACTGTAATTCATGTTTATTTATTCTTGGAAGCTTTGTCACTGATTGAGAGGCCTCGTGGGGTCCTGCAAATATGTCAACCTTGTCAGCTGTGTTTGATTGTTAGCAGGAAATATTTTAATGAGTTATTGACATTCTCATTAAATTTCACAGGTGAAGAAGATTAACCGGAATTTTCCAGTTAACCAGCAGGTAAGATGTTCTTCCTCATGCAGCGGCCAAGCTACTGTTGCGTCTTAAGATCTTCATTTTTCTTTGTCTGACATTCGTTTCATTCTTATCCTGAAAATCAGAAGTAAATATAACCAGTCAAGAAAAATAAATAAATTAAAAAAGAAGCCATCTATTGCAGCACAAGAAGAGCGTTTGCATCATTTTTGTCCGTCCACTGAGACATGATCAGAAAACTGTTTAAGTGCTTTCAGCCAGTTAACTCGCAGAGCGTCATCTTTCAGTCAAAACACCGCAGCGAGGCTTTTCTTTGTTACTTTTTCAATCTGGTTTTCTGATGCACATTTGTCCCAAATCTTTCACTTGCTTGCAAATTCTTCAAAAAAAAAACAACAACAAACAAACACAAAAAAAAACTGCATAAACAAACACAAATAAACAATTTTCTCTTGGTGCAATCAACCTGTGGCTTCCTGAAGAGTGATGTTATGATATGTTTAATATCTGAAATGATGTCTTGCAGCACAGGCAATAGAGGCTTTGCTTTTCTTCATTTCCCCGTGCGTCTAGCCTCTTTTCCTTGTTGCGAGTGCAAAATTTTAAAGCGTTTGCTGGGGTGGGCAAAAGAATGAAGGACACACATCAGCCACAACATTAAAACAGACAAAGTAACATCACATGAACGTCAGGACCCAATGTTTCCCAGCAGAGCACTGCACTGTAGCAAAAAGACCAATGTTTTTTCACATCACCTGCCGGTGGTTTTAATCTCATGGCTGATGGGCGTGTGTCATCATGAATCAGTGTTAATTTTTTCTGTAACTTTCCTCACCCCCACACATCACATGTAATTGTTTTGGTCAGACTACAATATAAAGCAGCTCCGAGGGAATAAAAGAACATTTTTCTTATTGGATTGAAAAGGTGTATTCATGTAACTGGACACATAAACAGATCCGTAAGGTGTGAGACATTAAACTTTCGGATGAATTTTTAACTCAGATTAATAAACTTTAAACTAATTCATCAAGGAAGAGCGCACAAAACGCACTAATAGTTAATACGATCAAATACTAGTCACTCTAGCTTGACAGGTGATATGAAGCAATGGTCAAATATATTTCAATTCATTTCAGTTCAATAGTGTATTGTCCCACAAGGCGAAATTAGGTTAACGACAGGGGCCACAAAAACAACCACCACAACCAGATCACTACAAAAGCCCC
>VVHJ01036217.1:0-13235 GCA_015107715.1 Tylochromis polylepis | reverse complement strand
TGATAGCCCTTATTAAATATAACACCCAAAAAAATGTCTTGTGTCTGCTTAAAGCAATGGGACAAAATGTTATAAACTATTTATTAAATGTTGTTTTTAAAAGCTTAATAGGTAACTAAACCTGTCATACTCCAGTATTAAACACCTGTGGGCATTGTAGACCTTTGTGGGTAAATCTAATAAATTGTTAAACAAACTGTTGCTTTCTAATATTATGTTTTTATATGTGGACTTTTGACCTTAATTGATCAGGTTTTTAATCTGTTGGATAAACTAAAAAAAAAAAAAGACTACTGATTTCAAATCTTAAAAGAAAAGTTTGTAATTTTGGTAAATTCACTTATTCACTGTCCTTTCTGAGACGCTGATTTCACTCTCTATGCTAAATCTGAAGCTACCACCCTCAGCATTGAGACAGGAAATGGGGAAAAGGGTAGTCTTTCCAGAAATCCAAAAAGCCTAATGATTAATACCTTGTAGCTTATGTGTTTAATCTGTCCAAAAAAACCCAGTGTAAAACAACAAGCCAGCGTCTTTCGAGATAATTACGTGTCACACTTTTTCACTGGTCGGGACCAGTGTTATATGTGTGGCAGGCAGAGTGTGGACCCAAATGCAGGATTTAGAAGCATAACTAAACTCAAAACAGCTTTATTGCTGGAAAACTTACAGGAAAACTAAAATGCAAAAGCCAAGATAGAGCTGGAGTCAAAAATGCAGAGGACTCACAATCTAAGAGGAAACAGGTACAAGGGAACACACAGCTAGAGAAGAGGACATGACAAAGAACTGAGGACTTAAATACACACATGAGGGAACAAGGCAGAGTGGAGACACCTGATAACTCATTTCTTAAAACCAAAACAAATCATGAACTCAGAAAAAGCGCAAAACCCTGAGTCCAAAACGCAGGGACCCTGAAAACCAGTCACCTGGTTGTTCACTGACAATTGACAATTCTGAAGTGGGTTATTTATAATAACTGATGACTTGGTACTTTATTTTTGGATTTTTATTAGAATAATAACATGTTCTATTTGCTTTCAAGAAATTATAGTTAGCTTTGGGAGACGTTGGCAACTCTAGGTCCAGGGTGTATTCCTTCATTGAATCCTACGTGTGTTTGTATAAACTAATCAAATTAAAAGTAGCATACAGTACGTTGATCATAAATAAAACATATAGCAATTAAAAAACTTTAAAATAGTAAAAAAAATGTGGGGTTAGCCAGTTTAATGGTTTAGATGGATTTTGATTAAAACCCAAGGACAGATAAACTAAGCCCGCAAATAAATTTAAATGAGCAAAAACAAATTAATTTAAAGGCAGGGGCTGTTTCAGGTTTTCCAGTTAGCAGGGGGGCCCACAGGAAATCAGAATATTTAAACTGAAATAAAATCAGTGTGGAAAACAGCCATTCAGGTTCATGACCATCTCTGTGACCTATTAAAGATTTATTATTATGTGAAAAGTGGAGCTACACAAGAGTCTAAATATAATTTTGTGTTGGGTAATTGTTTTGGAAAGTGGGGAAAAAAAGTATTACAACTTTTTACTTCAATAAAAGCTATAATCCTACTTAAGTAGCTTAATAGTGCACAGGTTGCATATTCGAAATATATTTAAAGTAGCTAAAGTATATGTTTTTATTAGATGGAATGACCGCTTTCTGAGCCATATACATAATATTTACTGAATGTTGAATTATTGACGTGTAAATCTCCTTAATGCTGCAGTTGATGACTGATTTTAATCACTTATATATTGTTGTTGAGCTATTATAATACATTTTAACAGTAAAATAACAAGTAAATAAGTAAAATAACAAGTAATTACAACTTCCAAAATAAAAGCAGAACAACGTGGAAATCAAACCTCGTTAAAGTACTTAAGAGCTAATATGCGCCATTCTAATGGTGTTGGCGATCACAAGATTAAGAGTACTCTAATCTAGTGGCTTTGGTGGGGAGGATATACCAAGTCATATTTCCCTTGAACATAGACACATAAATTATTTTAAGAAGTTTTTTTAAAGTTTTTTTTTTTTTTTACAGTGATGAGAAATACAATTTTAAAAAATTAACATTGTTAATTTCCATTTCATCTATTTTTTGTGAAAGCCACAGGGAACCACAGGGAGATGGGGAAAAGAGCTGTATGTAGCTGTGGAGCCACAAGTTTGAAACCCCTGAGCTCGACTGAAAACAGATTTTAATTTAAGTCTTTTGTTATTAAAGGATCATAAAACCCATAAAGTTTATTCAACTTTAATATTAGATCATTATTTCTCTAAAAGACTACAGTGCACTGCTTTTATGACTACTGTACAAGTTAACGGCTCCAATTTGCACTCGGTCAAATATAGCAGTACCAAACAACCACTAAACTAAACTAACTAAAGTCTGTCTTTATAGCTTTTCAACAACTATTTAGTAGATTTTACAGAACAAAATACTACAGAGTGACATAAAATAACATGCCGTTTTATTGTTGTCTTTACCCTTTGATAGATTATCTACATGGGCTGGGTTGACGAGAAGGAGCAGGACTCCGTTCAGGACCGAATGTATTCACCAAAGTTCCTCGCTTTGAGGGGTTCCTCCCTCTTCAAATTTTCAGCACCTCCTGTAAGTTTTCCTGCCAGCGTCTGCATTTAAATGGATGTCATTCTGCTCCATCGGGAGATTTTCATTTGATGTTAATGTATTGTTTAGGGAGAAAATGCTTAGGCAAAAAGGAAGCAGCTCACTCATAATCATTTGTGCTACATTGATCTTTCACTTGATTGATGGCGATCATTAAATCTGTTTACATTCTGCCAGCCACTTAGGTGATTATGACAAGAGGGATAAGCTGTCGATGGTCCGGGAGATGAGAAAAGATTGATAGATAACTGAAATTGCCTTTTCAATGTGAATGTGCTGATATAAATGGAAAATGCTAATGTGAATAGATGGTGGGCTGTAGGAGCCTGCCTATTCAGCAGTGAGAAGCAGATTCTTTATTGTTGAAGTTACCTGTGACAAATAATTCCATTCACGTGGCAAGGGGACAGCTGAATCTGACAACCATTCATCAATAACTGTGGACACAAATGGCTATTGTACAGTCATGTTTTAGAAATCTGTGGATGGGCACAGCAAGCCTTGAAGGCTTTGGATTTCAAACATTTCTATGAAAGTAGAAAGAGTATAGGTTGGTGGTTTCTTTCTTGTAGGCTTTTCAAAACAAAAAATGTAAACGTTAAAGTGTAAAAGATTGATAAATAAATTTATCTGCTGTGTTGTTACCTACAGTGGTTACCTCGGATTTTTTTTTACCTGCTTCCATAGGAATCTATAGGGTAAGTGGGAGCCAGGTGCTGCTAATCAATTAACTGATCATTAGCAATGCCACAGCCTTCCCAGAAGTGGATGTCCCTGCAATTTACTACACGATAAGACCGCGCAATGCTCAGAGAAACTGCAAAAAAACCAAAAAAAACGTTCATGACAGTACAATTAGAAAAAGACTGAATAAGTATGACTTGTTTGGATTGCCAGGAGAAAGTCTCTGTTCTCTAAAAAGAACATGGCAGCACGGCTTAGGTTTGCAAAATTGCATCTGAACAAACTCCAAGACTTGTGGGACAATGTCTAAAGTGGAGACGTTACCCATAATGCACAACATCACAGCATATCAGCACAAACACCTCATATCGACTGTCAAGCACGGTGGTGGAGGGGTGATGATTTGGGTACCCTGCAGTCATTGAGTGATCGTGAACTCCTCTAGAGTCAGTCTGACAGCTAAAGCTTGTCCTGTTACACTGGATCATGTAACAGGACAGTGATCCCAATCACATCAACAAATCTAAAACAGGATGGCTGAAAAATTACCCAGTCAATGTCCATGTTTCTTTCTGTTGTAAACTTTCTATGGGGATTGGCTCTCTTTCGTAGCCAGCCCCAAGTGGTCATTAGAGAAACTGCAGTTTTGGGAGTTTATAGTAAATATAGTTGCTCTTTATTTGGTTTTATATTTAAAATACGAAAGACAAGCTTAGCATTCAATAGCTTTATGTTGTTCTGACATACAGGATTGCATAGAGCCCTGTGATTTGCATTTTCATCATCTTGGGTGTTTTTTGTTTGTTTGTTTGTTTGTGTGCATTTCTTTAAACTGGAAATTACAATATTTGGAGCTGGTTTGAAACTGCATTAACTGATATTTAATAGGATGCAAATTCTGCCTAATAAAGGGAAGGCTAACAACAAAGTCTGAACAAAGGACTTACAGGACAAACTGGGTTATACAAAAATTCACGTTCTGTGTACCAGGCTGTAAACATGTTTCTTTCTGTTGTAAACTTTCTATGGGGTTTGGCTCTCTTTTGGAGAGTGGTCATTAGAGGAACCGCAGTTTGTGGAGTTTATACTAAATATAGTTGCTCTTTATTTGGTTTTATATTTCAAGGATGAAAGACAGACCTAGCATTCAGTAGCTTTATGTTGTTCTGACACTTATTATTTTTGCAAATAACTGCAATATTATTTACATTCCTCAAAAAAATTTGAAAATTGGATGTGACATTTTCAGGTGACAACATGGGACTGGACGAGAGCAGAGAAAAGCTTTACTGTGTACGAGATAATGTGCAAGATTTTAAAGGTATGTCAGTCCTTTTAATCTGCTTCTCCAAACATTTACAGAAGCATCTCTCACACCGCACACACTGAGAATACTAAGTAGCAAACTGAATCTGAGGAATGCCCTTATATAACTCACTTATTAATTTGCATGTGTTCTTTTCCAGTCCCACAGAGACACTCAAGGTTCACATTTCATTGTTCATTCTCTCCAGGTTCGAGGTCACTTTGAATTTCATAGTGGGAATTTATCTTGAGTTCATTATCTAGAAACTCATTATGGCAAACTTAATTCATATAGATTCACATATTCAATCAGATATACAGTAGGCTGACCTTAGCCTGCCTGTACAATTTAGGTTATATAAAGCTATGCAAAGACCCATTGGAGGAAAACATTGTCTTCTAAAATGCTTTAGTAATTCGCTTCAGGAGACTGTGTTGCTGTACTTATTTTAGGACAGTGACCTTCTGGACAAGAGGAAGCACTGCTTCAGTGTTCAGACAGAGAGTGGGGAGGACATGTTCTTCAGCGTGGAGCTGGAGTGTGAGCTGCTGATCTGGGAGAAAGCTTTCCAGATGGCCACTTTCCTGGAGGTGGAGAGGATACAGGTCTGTGTCTGAACAGCAGGAAGATTTAAATCTTGCATGCGGTTCCTTCTCAGTTGTTTTAGTACAGAGATTGATAATGCCCGTATGACTTTTCAGCAGAAGAGCAAATATGCTCTTGTGTCCTTATGTAACTCTTGTGGTGACATCTTCTTTTCTTGTTCTGCAGTGTAAAACGTATGCCTGTATTATGGAGAGCCACCTTATGGGACTCACTATTGACTTCGGCATGGGCTTTGTGTGCTTTGATGCTGCTTCAAAGGTGAGTGAAGGAAAGTGTTTTGTCATTGGTACAAATATGGGACACTTACAATAGGAGATTTCAGACATTATTATTTTACCCAGTTTGATGAACCTAATCATGACGCCTCAGCTTCCCTTTTCCTTTTTATGGTGCTGCTAACTTATTCTGCACTATGTGCATTTTGAGTTTGAGCACATTCGTTTTGACAGCTGGTTCCCCCAAGCTCAAACCTCTCACTCCTGCCTGCAGTTCATTTTGGCCTTTCACCAGGTCTTAGAGCAGACTACTCAACTGGCGCACATTATGTGGATGAGCAGGACACAAGCACTGCCATATTGTTCTGTAAGATTTTGGCCCTAATTCCTGCAATATGAAGCTACAGTGTCCCCCAGGGATGATAAAAAATGTTGCCAGAATATTGTTTACAGACAGAAATGCACAAATTATAATCTAAATGTAAACTGCAAGTGCAGACAAATACACGGAGCAGAATTACTCCGTAATTGAAAGTTGGAAAAAGCCAAATTAAAAAAAACAAAAAAAAACAAAACAGGTTAATGTGAATTTCAGTGGGGAAGAAAAAAGAAAGAAATATAACTGTGAGATGTTCAACCATGTCTCTAGTTTTTTTTTTTCATCCGATCCTGCCTTTCCATAAAAAAAATCTTAATGAAACATACGATAAAAAAGTGAAAACTATCAGTACGATATCAGTACGGTACATAAGATAAGATATAGAGAGAATATGGCAAACACAGGAGCAGTTATAATGTAAATGTGGCTAGAACTTGTGTGCAGGACAGTCTCTTTAACTATTCACATCCTCCACTTTTGCAGGCAGAGTAAAAAAAAAAAAACCATGAGAAAAAAACAATTTTTTGTTGATGGTTGTTTGTTTGTTTGGAGATTTTAAATCAAAGGGCCACTCGTGTATCATAGAAAAGAAATGCCCCCTGGAAAAAAGGAGCCTTCGCGTATCCTCGTTGACACTCTTGCTCTTGTTAAACATCAAAGATCTTGATGCATTCACTTTGGTGCTTATTTTCAGAAAAAACCGAGGTGCTTATAGTGCTGTTTAACCTATACAAAACAATAGAAAATAAACAGGGCAAATGCCAAGCACTAGGTCACTATGTCAGATAACTTTGCTTACTGGAGACAAAGTATGCAATCAATGAGAAAAGTTGAAAACATCTCATCTTTAAAATATTCTTGCTGTTTATTTTGTTCTGTTCCTCCGGCAACTTAATTAGGTTCAGCTGCTTGGTAGCAAAAATATCTAATCAGCCCATCACAGGATCTTCTGAAGTTCAAACTGAGTATCAGAATGGGAAAGGAAGGTGATTTAAGTGACTTTGAACATCGGCTGCTCTGAGTATTTCAGAAACTGGGATTTTCCCACAGAACTGCCTCTAGGGTTTATAGTACAAGGTCCAAAAAAGAGAAAATATCAAGTGATTGGTTTGAAGTGGCGGTTCTTTGGGGTGAAGTGCATCAAAGGATCAAAGATCAAAGGAGAATGGCCAGACTCCCTCCAGCAGATGGAGAGGGAACAGTGACTCAAATAACCACGCGTTACAACCAGCATGCAGAAGAGCATCTCTGAATGCACCACATGTTGAACCTTAAAGCAGCAGAAGACCACACCAGGTGTCACTCCTGTCAGCTAAGAACAGGAAACTGAGCCTACAGTTCACACTAGCTCACCAAAACTGGACAAGAGAAGATTGAAAACACGTTGCCTGGTCTGAAGAGTCCTGATTTCTGCTCTGACATTCAGATGGTAATGTCAGAATTTGACGTAAACAACATGAACGTATGGATCCATGCTTCCTGTGTCAGTGGTTCAGGCTGGTGGTAGTGGTATTAATGGTCTGGGGGGTATTTTCTCTGCACATTTTTGGTTCCTTAATATCAACTGATCATTTACGCACCAAACCCTTCCTGGGTAATGTTGCTAAACCTGTCCATCCCTCTATGACCACAGTGTATCCATCTTCTGATTGCGGCTTTCAGCAGGATAACACACCATGGTCACAAAGCTCAAATCATCTCAAACTGGTTTCTTGAACATGACAATGAGTTCACTGTACTGAAATGGCCCCCCACAGCCACTAGATCTCAATCCAATAGAGCACCTTTGGCATGTGATGGAACGGCAGCTTCACATCACGGATGTGCAGCCGACAACTCTGTTGAACTGTGTGATGATGTCATGTCAATACAGACCAAAATCTCTGAGGAATTAGTGCAATACTGAAAGGAAAAAGCGACAAGCAGGTACTAGGAGGGTATATACTCACCTAATAAAGTGGGTGGTGAGTTATTTTGCAGTTAATTAGATCATTGTCCCTGAAATTAACACGAAGACTGAAATTATAGGTTTTCATATAGTCTGTATTTGACCAACTCACTGCAAGCAGCTTTTCCTTAACAAGCATTACGGTTGCCCTGTGAATGAAAAATAATATCTGATTTCAATAAACTGAATGTTTAAAACAAATGAGCAAAATAAATGATTGTTACAAACATTCTCATTATACAGGTCATTAAGCACTCGTATGGCTATATTTGGGATTGTAACACTGATGCAGTACTGTGTAAGCCTTGGTTCAATGCTGCAAGCAGTCAAAATGGAGATGCTGTGATTTAGCTCAGGATTTGTGGTAATTTAATTATATCATAGAGTATCAATATTTACTTCTTTGTTTTCATCTATAAATGAACTGCTAATTAATGTGTTGATTTAGTGGTACAAAACAAAAGAGGAAAAGTAAAAGCAGGACTAAAAACGTTACAGTTCAGATGAGCATTGCACAGGTCGGGTGTGACCTTACGAGGAAGCTGATTTTGTTCTGAATCTTTCATGCAAGAAAGATACAGAATATGAAATGCGGTGATTGACATGAAGGAGATGGTGATATCGGCACCTCTGACAAGGTTTGCGGGAGCCAGATTGAATTTTAAAGGCAAAGCAGAGGAGAGGTGACACACCGAAAATGCTTCGTGAATATCTGCTCTGAGTAAAATAAAAAATGTTCCTCTGTATGGCATGGCTAAAAGATTTAATCAGACTGATGGTGCAGTTTTAATTAGGCTGGTGGGAGTTGTTTCAGCAGTATAGCAGTGTGCGCATAACTTGGCTAGCTGTCTACAACAGGAGCCTTAAACTGAGTCAGTGCACAGCTTCTGTTTATTCGGTTCGGCATTAATTGAATCACTGAAGCTCTGCTATTCCAGGTGAAATTACTGTGGCTGGTTAAATTTGCCAGTGGCAAAAATAACACTCCCAACAACCAGTTTCTGGTTGATCTGCTGACGTGCCCCATTTCTCACCGGATCCGCGTGGATTTTAACGTGAATTATTCATGAAAAAAGTGCCACCAGAAATGATTCACAAATCAGATCGCGGTAAATAATGACATATTGTTTTTGCTTTAGTTATGTTGATGCGCTTGCATTTCAGGCAGTGCTGTGGAGATACAAGTTCTCGCAACTAAAAGGGTCGTCTGATGACGGAAAAAGCAAGATCAAGTTTTTATTCCAAAATCAAGACTCCAAATCCATCGAAGCAAAGGTAATTAAATTTGACGGATGTTTAATGTTGCATGTCAGAAAATAAGTCAACAAGATTTTCAAAGCAGCACGGATCTATAAAAATTAATCGCTTGTGTGTGATTTGAGGATTGATTTTCTGTCTCTCTCAGGAGCTGGAGTTCTCAAACCTCTTCGCAGTGCTTCACTGTATTCACGCTTTTTTCGCTGCCAAAGTTGCTTGCCTGGACCCGATGTTTGTGGAGAGCCAAGGCACCGCGACTACCACTGGGATCGCTTCTCTCTCCAGTCTCTCCTGTAATTCACAGACACCTAAGCTGAAATACGCCACTTGACAGGTGCTGCTTTCACTGACCCCTTTTTAAAAAAAAAAAAAAGACGCTGCACTTAATCATGAATGTGGCCTGTGTCGATGGTGGACAGGAGACCTGGAACACGTACAAACTCGGACATTATGGGGGGCAGCTGTGCGCACTGCTGGAATAAAAGACCTCTTTGTGAGAGATTACTTGACGTGTCTGCAGATTTCTCAGATTTCTGGAGCAACTGTGGGCTGAAACTTCGCAGAAAGACTTAATGGACACATAACGTGTGATTCAAAAAGTTGTTTTTTAATGTGGTTTTGTCTCAGACATCCTTATAATCAATTACAAAGGAAAATGCAGTTCTTTTCCCAAGACAGTCTGCTTTTCTATGTAATTTTATTGACCACTTGGAGTTTAAGCAACATAGATTCTAGCCTTTTTCCCCCACTTCAGATGGTACAACACTTGAATTTCTGCAAGGTAAAGCGTGGACACTGGGTATGATGGTATGGTGTGTAATTTGTGATACTTGATACCTTACTTTTTCTTTCTTTCTTTTTTTTTTTGGTGTGTTTTTGAGGTGGAAACGTTTATTCATAATTCAATTTACTGGAAAAAAAACCTTTTTTTTCAGATTAGAGTCTAACTAAAAGCTAAATGGCAACATCAGTCTGGTCGTATAAGAAAATCAGTTTAATTTTGACAAAATTTAATTACATAGACATTTCCTGGCAGCGTTGCTGGATGAAATGGATTTCTTTATATTAATTTCTTCTTTTCTTTATATACCTGTGTAAGGTAAGAATATATCTATGTCTTGGATTACTAGCTATGAAGGCACTTTGATGATCAGCTTCACCATCAGCTCAGCCATAAAGGGACGAAAACACTCTAAATATGATTAGAAACACCTTCCACGATGTTTATAGCATTTTTTTTATTTTTTACCCCCAAACCTGATTATGTAAATAAACACTGACATTCAAATGAACTCAAAGAATTATGAATTATGGTGATTACTTGAGGGATTACTTGTAGGGATTAAGGCATTTGTTAATTTGATGTGCACCCTAGACAACTAGGTAGATAGCTCATAACCTTGTGCTCTCTTCATCATTTACTCTATGGACCAATTTAGAGGAATAAAATCAGCTATGGTGTATTTTTGAAATATTTTACCTTTGTTTTTTTGACCTGTAAATAAAACAAAGAGAAACTTTACATTCACAAATGAGAAAACAGTGTAAGGAAGATAGAAATATGTAGCAGCGTTGCCTCCAGATGTTCCAGACACCCCTTTAAACTCTGCACAAACTGTTTGTAATGCTGCAGAGCGACAGCTAAACTATCATAGTCAAAAAGAGTTCAGGTCAATTAGTGCAATTAGTGATGCTCTTACCATCCACTTATAAAGAGGAATCCAAACACAAGGGGCCCGTTGGTAAGTAAACTCTAGAGGATTGCAAATTAAACGGGGTCAGTGCTTTGTACTGTACGGCCTTGTTAAGCTGAAACGAGTGTCTGATGGAAACTAATGGTGGTGCAGTCTATGCAAAGAAAGTCTGAGCTTTTGTGCTTTAAAATTATCCTGGTCGCATATACCCTTATAACACGAGATCTACAGAGTGAGGTTGATTTTATTTTTTGCAGATGTTTTATTAACAAATATCCTGTGTAATAAATGAATAAATGAGACCTTTTATATCATGGCTCACTTGTGGTCAGCTTTACTTTTTTACAGTTTCTGGGTACACCACTGATTTATCGAAAAGAACTCACTTTACTTCTCTTGAGAAGTCCTCAAAGCTGTATTTTAAAATTCTAGTACATATCTGCAGTATACAGCAATTTTGTCAACTTTCTTTTTTTTTTGTCAGAGCTAGAGATGTCATTATACTCATGTTTGCTGAGGTTCATAAAAAACTTTTAACACTGAATAAAAGATGCTGTTGAGTACTCAAAGTCAAGATTTCTCTGCCGCTGCTCCATTTTCACATATTCTTCTTTGTGTCTGCCTTTTGTCTGTCCCCACAGTGTGCTGCTAAGCTCCCTTTAAAGTCAGAGAAATTTTTTTTTCATATTTGTGCAAATTAAATAATCAGTTTAAAACAAATGTAAGATCCAATGCAAAGTTCCAAATGTAAAGTTCCAGTTTATTTTAAACTTTTATTCTCAGTTCAGTTTTGTTTCAGTTCAGCTCACATTTAATTTAGTTTTTATTCTTTGACATTGTTCCATTAGAGTTAGAGTAATTTCATTGTTAGTTTTAGCTTTTCGTTATTATAATGCAGATGATGTATGTTGGACCCAAAGTTTGAGACGTTTACATCAGGTATTACAGGACAAACACACACAACTGAGGACACTTTGTACATACTTATACTTTAGTTTTGTGAGTACACTTCTCATTTTTCTTTTTAAGCTCCAGTTTCCTTTATTTCAGTTAACCAAAACAGTTTTTCCACACTATTTTTAGCCTAGTTTTACTTAAATATAAAAATTTTGGCATACAGCAGATTCATAAAGTGTACATCCTCTTAACAAGCAGCACTGTGATGTTGCAAAATTAAACTGGGCAGCCAAATCCACATTACCTTCTAAAAATGTGTTAATATAATGTGCTAAACACATTATATTAACACATTTTATATTATATACACATTATTATACTATTCCAGCTTGATTTAAAGGGTTTTAACTGGCAAGAAGATTTGAAAAACTACTTAAAATTACATTAAAAACATACACTAGACCAACTAAGGAGATGAGATGTCCTGTGAAGAACTAAGTACATCTTTACTGCTTCCATAGGGCTTAAGAGGGTAAGTAGCAGTCATCACTGATCATCAGCAAATGTGAGCACCTCTGTAAAAGCAGAAGTTTTGGCAGTTTGCAGGTCTGGAGCATTCAGTTGTGTGTTAATACAACATGACAATCGCAGCAAATCCACTCCAAGGTCAGACTGTACAATGCTCTGAGAAGCTGCAAAAAACACCCAAGAGCTACAGTACTATATCATATGTGACTATACCTCAGTCACATACACACGTGGACAAAATTGTTGGTACCCTTCGGTCAATGAAAGAAAAACTCACAATGGTCACAGAAATAACTTTAATCTGACAAACATGAGCAAACTGCTCCAGTTGTTTCCGGTTTGAAGGGTTCCAGACGGCATGTTTCAGCTCCTTCCAAAGGTGCTTAATAGGACTGAGGTCAGGGCTCATAGAAGGCCACTTTAGAATAGTCCAGTGTTTCCCTCTTAGCCATTCTTGGGTGTTTCAAGCTGTGTGTTTTGGGTCATTGTCCTGTGATACAAACTGCAAGACTTGGTCCTGAGACCAAGCTTTCTGACACTGGCCAGCACATTTCTCTCTAGAATCCCTTGATAGTCTTGAGATTTCATTGTACCCTGCACAGATTCAAGACACCCTGTGCCAGATGCAGTAAAGCAGCCCCAGAACATAACAGAGCCTCCTCCATGTTTCACAGTAGGGACTGTGTTCTTTTCTTTTCTTTTCTTGCTTCATTTTTTCGTCTGTGAACATAGAGCTGATGAGCCTTGGCAAAAAGTTCAATTTTTGTCTCATCTTTCCATAGGACATTCTCCCAGAAGCTTTGTGGCTTGTCAACATGTAGTTTGGCATATTCTAGTCTGGCTTTTTTATGATTTGTTTTCAACAATGGTGTCCTCCTTGGTCGTCTCCCATGTAGCCCACTTTGGCTCAAACAACGACGGATGGTGCGATGTGACACTGATGTTCCTTGAGCATGAAGTTCATCTTGGATCTCTTTAGAAGTCTTTCTGGGCTCTTTTGTTACCATTCGGATTATCCGTCTCTTTGATCTGTCATCAATTTTCCTCCTGCGGCCACATCCAGGGAGGTTGGCTAC
>VVHJ01036216.1:0-15067 GCA_015107715.1 Tylochromis polylepis | reverse complement strand
CCGTGTGTATGTGTCCGACTCTCCATCCTCCATCCTCTAGATTTGTGTCTTTGTGTGATACTTTGCAATCTCATCTCCATCTAAAAGTCCTGCAGGCCCCATGCACCATTATCACGCAGTTGCAATAAAATCCACAGTAATTAAAGGGGATCTGGCTGTAATTGCCTCAGTGAATCAACTTAATCAGCACCTGTGCTCACAGTCAACCTAATGGTGCAATCTAACCTTTTAATACCCCAGAAATTAGAATTGTAAAAAATTATACACATGATAATCATTCTGTATTTTGAAACTCTTGAGTGGACAATGAGTGGACCATTGTCCAAGGCAAATATTAAAGCTGGAGTCTGCTGAGTGGGCATATGTGGGTGTGAGTGAGAGAGAGAGAGAGAGAGAGAAAGAGAGGAAAGAGTCAGATGCAGTAACGTCAGGGTGGTGACATCACTTAATAAGTTTCTTAATTTCTGTAGTACCTTTAGTACACCTTAGTGAAATTCATTGTGCTTTACTGCATCTGACTTACAGGTTGATAAAAAGACAAATAAAGTACAGTAACACAGCTGAAAACAATGTACACCAAAAAAAAGTTAAGACTATATAATACAGCCCGTGACTTAGGGTGTAAGTTCCCTGTAATTAAATGGAATTTCAGTGTATTTTATTTGAAATTACAATGTAATTATATTTACATACACATACCTAAAGGTAGGGGGTAAAAAGGAGGTAATTTTTTTTACAGGAAACAAAAAAAATTTACTTAAGTAACTTTAAGTAGTGCTTAATTAATTTTAAGTATGGCATTACTAATTTTAAATCGTGTGTAATTACCTAGTAATTTTGTGGCAAAACAAACTGTATTTTCCCATCCAACATTGTAAGTACGCTGTAATTTTCACAGCCATATTATGAAGTGACCTTACCTTGCCGTTTTACATTTTTATTTTCTTTCACATTGTTATTTAATATTCATTACGTTGATGTGCATGATGGATTTCTATTATTCAAGTCTACATTTTTTTTTTACTTATACTGTACTTAAAATTACTTACAGTATACAGTATAATGTGTGTCTAGGCAAGGTTAAGCTACTCCATAACACAGCCTATGCCCCAAGAAGTACATTGTACTAAAGATATAAGATAGGAAACTATTGTTAGCTTTTCCACTATATTACTTTCACTGCATGAAATTATTGCATTACTGCATGCAGAAATTGCACTACCAGCAGGGGGCGATAATATGTTTAAAGCCAAAAAGTCGTGAGCAAAAAACGTATGAAGTACATTCCTTAATCATCAGACACGATTAAGCTAGGTGGCTAATATGTATATACGTGCAAACGTGTTAATAATGGCTGTTCTTTCCCGTGATTACTTTTATGTTGGCTTGAAATAACATACCTCCCTCTGCTGTTACTGCAGATTACTGCAACTTCTGCATGCATGTACATTTCACGTTTTGGAGAGGCAAAGCGTGAAATGGACACGGTGGACCAGCATGTCAATTACACGGTTTGCCACAATACGGGCCACCCAGCTTCTTTTCTCTTCTAAACTCACTGTTGCTCTCACACCCACATCTGTTTCTGACTGACTGTAAATGAAATTAAAGTTTGGTTTACACATAATTTTCTTCAACTTAATGGTAATAAAACTGAGCTCATTTTTACTGGCATCAAATCTACAGTGTCCAGATCTATAATAGTTTCTCATTATCTACTGATAATTCTGCTACACGTTCCTCTGGGGTTAAGATTCTGGGCATCATCTTACCTTCGTCTTTGCAATATTAACCACCTTAGTTCCTCACTTACTCCCCATAGTATCGCCATACTTGTCAATGCTCTCGTCACATCTTGCCCTGATTACTCTAATTCCCTTCTCTACAGTCTATCTCACAAATCTCTCTACGAACTTCAGTTGGTTCAGGATTCAGCTGCCCGAATCACATCCAGAACCAGATCCACCGAACAAATAACACCTGTTCTTAGAAAGCTCCAGTTCACCTACGCATTAGCTTCAAGATCCTCCTTCTCACTTTCAAAGCCCTTGACAACCTTGCTTCACCATACTTGTCTGATCTTCTTGATGCATACTCACCCTCTCGCACACTCTGCTCCTCTTCAGCTTGTCTGTTGTCTATTACATCTGCTCACCTGGTTTCCATTGGACTTAGAGCCTTTACCTTCTCTTTCCCAAGACATTGGATGCACTTCCAGTAGATCTCGTGTCTCAAAATCCATCTGTTCAGGCTTGCATACCTTTCATTGTAACAAGGTCTTAGTCTGTTGTTACCTTGACCAAGTTTTATAGTTCTGTGATTTGTCTATGTTTTTAAATTGCTGTACTAATACAAGGTAACTTGAGGGTTTTGAAAGGTGGCTATAAATAAAAATTATTATTATTATTATTATTATTATTATTGTTATTATTAAATTTCACTTTTGGTATTGTGCAAGTTAGTTCACAGAAAAGATTTAACAGGACAAAAAACTGAGCTAATATCAACAAATCCTGTGCATTACTTGCTGTGACCTGTCTAATTATTTAATTAAAAAAGGTCTAGAGTCAAACCCTCCAGTGTCTTAGAGAAAACTTCTCAAAAAGGAGGCAGCATGGCTTGCAATCAGCAGTGAAGCAAAATTTTATAGTACAAATTTTACAGTACATTATCAATAACAGTGACACGATGATGTAGTGAAAGAGAAAATAGATGGTGTCCAGCTTTTTTTTTGTTGTTGTTGCAAGATGCAGAAACGGGCTTCTCTTGGACATTTTCTGGTAAACATCGCCAATAAAACCACAGTAGACAGTTTGACTTTTGTCACAGCTGGAGAAGAGTGTAAAAAAAATTAATAGAATTTTTGAGAATGAATTGGCATACACAATGTCATGGTCCAGAAAGCACAGTACATACAGTAACTGTACTGCAGTCAATGAGCCACCATGCATCTGTAATTAATAAAATTACAGATGAAATATGACTGAGCAGATGAAAGCAGATAAATGTAAAAGTTATTCTGTGCACCACAGTCTTAAAAATAAAAAAAAATCTTGACCTAAATTTAGTCTCTAGTATATGATGTGTACAGTGCAGTGCAGAGTAGGTTTTCATAAAGCCACGAGAGAGTCAGCGGTTTAAAAGAATACACACACACACAGGCTGTCTCTTTTTAAGTGTTTAGAAGTTTATGTGAGCTTTGTTCCACAACCACATAGACTCGAAAACACACAACACATACTATTAAACAATAAAACCACAAGGAACAACACAGATAATGATTCGGCTAAAATCATGAATAAATTAACACACCCATTACTCTCACACTGCTGGCCCCACAGCCTCACTGAAATATAGGTCTTTTCAACACATATACCTAATATACTAAAAAAGAACATTTAAAATGATTCAGTGGCTGGTGTGAACACATTAATTTTCAGTACTAAAAATATAGTTTTAAGCAGGTCTTGGGCCCTACTTCTTTCTTGTGTGGAATGCATAATGGATTCCTATGTAATCCATTATAGCTGCTGAGGGAGCTGGAGATAAAGAGTCTTCAGCAGCAGCCACCCGGGGTTGTTCTTCTTTAAATGAAGTTTTAATAAAGAACGACTGAGAGGCTGTACAAGGTCAATTATCAGACTTTGCTGATTCTCTGATGCTCTCCTCCGATCCCTGCGCTTGCTTAGCCATAAGAGCTGTCAGTCATAACTTGCTGATCTACACGTAAAAACGTCAGACACCCAGATGAAGGCTGAACCTATCTATCCAACACCTCTGTCAGCGCGCGCTTATTGTTGACTATTTTTCGTCCTGACTGGCACATAAGGTCGCCACTGTCACAGACAGGCAAATCAGGAGAGCTGACTATGGTCGACGTTCATTTGTCAGTGCCCTCGTTGAGAAGGATATCTCTTTATGCATCAAGAATATGTTAAAAGTCACTGGGGGGGAAGGTGGAGATATTAATTTCATCTGTCCGGGTGCTCGTTTAGCGTTGAAAGTTGAAAAGCCCCCCTCCACACACCCTACCACCGCGAACTCATCTCAAAGACTGAGGTGGATTTAATGTACAGGGTGCTTATGAATACACTTATGTATTCATTTGAGCAATAAACGCCGGGCTGGGTCCCACACAGAAAAACAAACTGCCTAGCTTCCGGCAGCCGTTTTAATTAAATGCCATGGATTGTCAAATTTATCGATCCCCCCTGCCCTGACACGAGCCTGAAGGATGTCCTGTGCCATTTCCATATCTTTAGCGGCTTCTCCTGCTAATGTGAGGTGAGGGATGGAAGGAGATGGAGGTCTGCTTGGCTAAATTGGGCCTGGCTTTAACAGCTTGGAGCAGAGGGAGCGATGCAAGGTGTAAATGGATGTAGATAGGCTAAAGAGGAGGGGGTTGCACATGCCCTGAAGCAATAGCCTGAGAGTTGTAGCAAGACCTCACTCTCACTCTTGCTCTCTCAGAGCAGATCTGTGTGCAGATGGGTGTCTGACAGGCCTACAGCTGTTCTCCTAATTGTTCATTAAGTGTTCTATTGATTCCCTTATTTCAAGTACATGTGTCTTTCAGGCACTGCTCTCCATGTGAAGTGGCAGACACGCATGCCGCGTCCACACACACTAATGCACGCTCGCACCTACACTCGCATCCTAGCTTGGGCCGAGATGACAGGGCCGGCTGATGGTGAAAATGTGAACTGCCACTTCTAATCCAGAACTCGTCTCTCTGTGGGGTCCAGCAGGAACCTGGAAAGCGGGGCTGCTCACAACGTAGCAGGCTTTTATTTTCCAAACTTTTAGCATCAATCAATTAAAGTGCTGGCAGCAGCATGGAAAAATGTTTAATTCCTTGTTAAGCGGCAGCAGCCTCAGATTGCACCTGGCTGATAAGGGAGCTTGTGTGAGTCAATTAGATCCTGATACTCTTGCCTTGATTACTCAGGGAGAGTGCAAGCTTTATTTAGGTGGAAGATGATCAAGAGGAGAGGAGAGGAGAGGACAGGAGAGGTGAGGAGAAGAAGCAGCATCATCTTAGAGCAGTTATATTCTAATTAGTTTAGTAGTATTCTTTTGTCATGTAGTAGGCCTACAAATTTTCTTTTGAGCCGCTCCTAACCTACGCCACACTTAATCTGTGAACAGAGTTATTCAAGACAATGGCACAAGTCCTGTTTGTAAAAACAGATTATGGTAAAGGCTCTTTTTAGCCTATGCTTGAGAAAGTCCAGGGCTAAATGAGCACGCTATATGCACTTACCACAAGTAAAAAAAGTAAGATGTGTACAAATTGGACAAACCCTGGTTTCACAGTCCTCTTTGTGGACTAAGAGTATGCAGAGCACGTAGAGAAAGCAATTTTTTAAAAAAAAATGCTTTTATGATTTTATAGAATGGGTACTATTGTATGGACTGGTCAATGCTAAAGGGAGAAAAATCACCACATGGACTGTAAGCATTTCTCTTTTTTCCGTCCTTTGTTCTAAGCCTCACAATTTGGCTTTCAAATTGGACTTAGCGCTTCACTGAGTCAAGTCATATACTCCCAGGCTGGGTGGTCGTCTCCATTTCTTGGGCGAGGAAATTCCGTCGGCCCTCCTGCGTTGAGTGGAGTGATAATGTTCTCTGTAAAACACAATCAGTCACCTCCTTCCCTGCCTTTGTCTAAGGCTCGAGGACCCCCAATCAATACTGGCTGGCTGGGTGACTTATCATTGCGGCTCGGTCGCAAAGCTGAACTGAACGGGGCTGCGGACAGCAGGCTGCATCCTGATGCAGACGTGAGTCGAGGCCTGGTGGCTGCATCAGTGACCTGCATGCCAGGCAATGATCAATTTGTTATGAGACAGTTTTGAGAAAGATGGGGAGGGATCTTGCAGGCGGTGCATACAAATCTACTGTTTATAGAACTAAAGAGAATCTGCTGCATGAATGTAATCAAAACAGTGGCATTTGTGAGTGAAATAGATTTTTCTGCATGTCGTGATCTTACATTTTTCTGTTTCTGGAGAAACCCCCCACCCAAAACTTTTCTACTTTTCAAAGTAGAGTGTGCACTTCTGCTCATAAGCTAATGTTTTTTACTGTAGTCCACAAATTAAAGTGTAATTATGTGGTCATTTTGGAAGACTATAAAATAATTCAGCACTATCATGCAATCGTTAGAGTGGAACAAAATAAAAAATAGAGAATCGATTCCGGGAATTATTATAAGCTTGTAGAAGGAGAAAAAAATACTGTGTGCAAATAGTATAGATAGATACTATCTATCTATCTATCTATCTATCTATCTATCTATCTATCTATCTATCTATCTATCTATCTATCAACTAGTTAGTTGACTGTAAAGATTTTTTTAAAAATGGCTGGAAGGATGGAGTTTAGGATAGTCTGATGATGTTTGCGGCCAAGCAGGCCTCTTAATGGCCTCTAATTGGGTTAGTAAGGAGAAGACGTTGACATTTGCTATGTGCTCACAGTCCAGAGCCCAGCTTTAGCCATTATGCTAATTCAACCATTATATATCTGGGGGGTATTAATGTGACTGACACAAGTGATGTTACAGGTAAAGGACTGTGAAATGGTCTGTAAACAGAGGGAATTGATTCCAAGGCTAAAGCGATCGTCACAGGCCTGCACTGAGCCGACCCTCCACCTTCCTTTTCTGCCTCACTCCATTCCTCCTTCTCCTCCTTCTTCTCCTTCTCCCTGTATTCCCCCTCCTCCCAACCTTGTCCAGCCTGTCAAATAGTCTCCGACAGCATTCCACAGAAGCTGTCAGGGCCATCAAAAAGGTACCCAAACACAGCGTGAAAAGCCGTCTGCTTACAAAAATGAGACTGGATAAGGATCAATACAGTTTACCCCTGTTGCCCAACACCAGGGCCCATCCATCCACCAGCAGCATCACAGACAAGCCTCAGAATCAGTTGCACTTCAAGTACAGACTCTCTGGCTAGCCAGCTCGCTGTCATATAGAGTCCGGGCTTATCTAACAGGAGCATTGCTTTTGAAAGCCTGGGATGGGACACAAAGCTGATTCACAAATTTTTTTGTGAGTTCGATTTATTGTGAGTGCCTTCCTTCTTAGATGATCAGTTATGTTCTTTTTCTGGAGCTGTTTGAAATGAATAGACAGGCTGTCTGTATATATGAGTAAGGAGTAAACTGTAAACTTGTAGAGACGTTATAACTACATTTACATGCATTTATTGGGCTGAGAGTATTTACTGTGTAGTCCTGGCTTAAAACACTTTAAAAGTACATTTTTATAAGACTGTTAATTGTAGGAGTTGAAGTTTTCATGAGCTCCTACGTGCTCAGACATGAAAAAAATTGAATCCTTTGACAAAATTAAAATATTGTTTTATGCCTCATAAATACTGTAGGAATCCAGAGCCTGGTTTATATTATTACTGAGGCAGCCTAACCGCTATCTTGTAACAACAGGGGGAGATGACCATTGCCTGCCATGTTCATTTACCTGTGGATGTGCTCACAGCGCAGAGAGCAAGCTATAAAAGTAGGTCTGCACTGCCACACAGTAATTGAATTACTCCACCATCCAGCCTCGCATTCATTTACTGTTCTGATATCCGCTAGTAATAGTAAAATGGTACATTTTCAATCTCATCCTTCTGGGAGGCAGAGCAGATGCTAAAGAAGTTTCTTCACTGTATATTTCTTTTAAAATAATCATTTGCAAAGTGGTATTGCGATGTGCAGTTATATCAGTCAGTCTAGGTGCTGCAGTTAACGTGGATATCAAATAACAGCCTGCTAACCAGATCTGTCAAAAACATGAGGCTAATAATTATCTGCCTCTATGTGGGGAAGCTGGGAGGAGGTGCCGCATAATAAATCTGCTGTATTCATCCAGAGAAAATTCAACTTCTTCCCTTTTTTTTCTTGATAGGGTTTGAATACAAAGGCCAGGCTAATAAAAGATTGGCCTGTCATAATGAATCAAGAGGGCCAGTGTCAGGTAGGTAGTGTGAGTCTATCCTCTCACATATCCATCTCTGGAACAAGCCCCGGTGTGCCTATATGGCTGGAGAAAAGAGACCAGTTGACACCCTATTTGGCTCTCTCCACTGAAATTAACTTTAGGCCTAGGAGAGAAAGAGAGACAGTGTTTGGAGCAGCATGGCTTCATTTTCTCCAGCAGTGAGCACCGAGGCCCCAGAGGGACACCAAGACAGATTTGCATGCCACTCGCTATTCTGTGCTACCTGCTGCAAATTTATTATTGTGGCAAGTCAGCTTCCCCAACAGCAACTTGGAGGACTTTTCAAACCTAAATGGTATCTGCAGGCGGTCAGGAGACACAAAGGAATCACATACACACACTGTGTGTTTCTCTCTCTCTCTGTGACACGCACAGACGCAGGGGAATGGAAAAGCTGCATCAGAAAGTAATCATGGAAATCAGAATACAGCTGTCAACAGTGGCAAACACAAAGTGATGCTTCTGATGAAGTGTTGGGCTGTTTTAGAAACAGCTATTAACTTTTCAGACTAAGTTTGTTACCTCTCATGCATCTATACAGAAGGGTCATCACTGTGGCTCAGCAGGACAAAACATGTTACATACAGTATATGTAATTTTGTGCTTTAACTCACTCTTAGACATGTTTCATGTTGTCTTTATTTTTTTGTCCCTCTACTCACAATACAGAGGTTTACTCTGTAGTGGGCTGTGATTACATCAACATGGGAGGGATAGGGCGTTGTGTCTTTGTTTGGCATTCAGATAAAATTCACAGTCATGTAAAACTAAGACAGTAAAAAGAGCAAATCCTCACATAGGAAAACCTGCAAACAGAAAAGATTTGGCATCTTTTAAGTGAAATTACTTGAACAGATTAATGGGCTGGTAAAATAGCTGTAACAACAGATTTTACACTTAACTGATTAAAGGTCATTTTTTGAGTTTATTTAATATTGTCCTCAAGAATACATAGTTAAAAACATAAATACATCGATTAGTGTGTAATTATGTCTTCCAGCACATTCCAGCACCACTTCAAAGAAAGTTTCACTAACTAACAGCAGCTAACAGAGGCTAACAGGGGCAAAAACACCAGCATTTACCCTCAGAAAAGTTCGGTATATCTTTAAAAACTCACCTCGTTATCACCCACATCGAACAGACGTAAACGTCACTGATTCATCAATTTGTGTGGGACTTTTTTCACTAAATTTTATAGTCTTGTCAAGGCTATATAGACAAGCACCCTTCTAACTCGGCATTGACAGCTGAGGTAAACAGTGGACTAAAAACTTACCCAAATAGAAAGAAAACTCCAGGGCAGATATAGAGTCACTCTGCTCTCAGTGTGCACTCATTACAGATGAATGATGGCTAGGGTGACTCAGGGGTAAAAATGTTGAATACCACAAAATATTTATATACATATTCCTTTTTTATTTCCTATTTTATTGCTAAGTATTAATATTAATAAAATATATTAAAATATAATGTGTACAAAAATGTTCTTTTTCATACAAACAGCAGTAGAAACATGCTTACTAGCCCAGCTGTTGAGGGGTACAGTCTAGATTTAATGTTATTGTTCTTTCTTGGCTGACTAAAATATGTTCTGACATCTAGCAGTAAAACACACTATAACTTACAGCATTTCAGCTCAAAAATGAATTTGTTAAAACTTAATATTTAATTCATTAATATACTTTTCTCACTTATATGAACAGGTGAGATGGTTCTCTTCAACAAAAGGAGAAAAGAGCAACATTGCATGATATTTATCTAGATGGCTCTACTTCAAAAATTCCCTTCTTCTATTCTCAAGCTGTATGTGTTTTGTACATGTTTATGTTTGTTTTTTTTAGATTCTCTTGGGGACTTAGAGAAATGAATGCTTTCACTATCAAATCTTTGGTTAAAAGTCAAAAGTATCCTGTGAAACTTTGGCCAAAAGGATACTTTTGTTTTATCTGAAATTTAACTCCCTTCCTGGCTATCAATCACTTACCGTAGACCTGTGCTGAGACAAGCTCAAGGTCAAACACCTTTTGCAAGGTCATGAAAGAACAAAATAAAGAAATATGGTAGAGTCAGGGTCAGCAGCACCCATCACCCTTCCTCTGTCCCCTAAATGAGTATCGCTCACCTGATTATCTATTATCATGTTATTGGACGTAAATTTAACAAGCTGTTGAGAGCACTGGAAAATCAATACCTTTTAAATGCTGTTTATGTGTGATTAACGGTTAATATCCTCACAAATTATTTAATATAATAAGGTCATTTGTCTTTCACATGAGCCCGGTACCCTGCAAAGAATAATAGAATAATAAATGAGGACACTAGTGAAGAGGAGATTTCTGATGCTTTCCCCAGCTCCGTTTTATTACCCATATCCTCTTTACAGCTACAAAGCTGCACTATGGTTATTTTATGCAAGTCATAAAATTAGGCTGAGATGGAATTAGCAGACTCGGGGCTCTTTATAGGTCAAGCCGGTAGTTTATGAGCCCACGACTCCCTGGCACTATTGTCAGGAGGCTAGTTAGAGGGGTCTTTAAGCATGATTTAATATGTCCATGCCTTGGAAAATAGTTAAATAGCTAATTAAATGGAGGAGTTAATTTACATATTAATTGACCTTCCAGTAATATTTATATTGATACCTACATGAGGATCCCTTGTCTTCATTGCCTTTCATCATAGTTAGTCTGAGCAAATATGGTGTAACTTTTTTTGTTTAAACTCAAGTTTCTTTTTATTGTCGCCAGAGAGGGGCTGTGTATTCCCTGCCATGTCAGGCACACAGCTGGCTGGGGTTTTTGTGTCGTGAGGGCTCCTTTTGTTGTCGGATAATGGACGAAGCACCATAAACAGCGATGGGAAGTGGCCCGGGGGGCTTTGCGGGTTGGGTGGCTGGGGCTAGTCAGAGTGTGCATGTGTGTGTTCGGGGTGGGGGGGTGACAAAGGAGCTTGAGGAGGTGGAGGACTGTGTCTGTGTCAAAGCTGCTCTTAATTATATCTCTAATCACCAATCAGCTCGCCAACAGAACAGGACCCAGGGGCTCGACATTAGCCCAACCTGTACATAATTCGCACAACATTTCACCTGCGATGCTTTCTAACACACACACACATGCATGCATGCAAAGGCACACATGTACACACAGTCTCTGCTCAGCCAAGTTGCCTCCTTAGAGGGAGCACAACATCAATCTGTTTGTTTGCTACTCTCCACACCAGCTATAATGCTTCATAAGAGATTTGTGCCACATTCTCTGTGATAATAATCTATCGTGCTAATGCCGCCCCTGCATGTTGCATTGTCATGTTGATGTCCGCACGGCCATAGAGGGGTAATGATGACACGGATCAACGATGATAGATTGGAAGCACATTGTTTGTTTTCGACAGGGGGCGCGTCCGTTCTGTGCACCGTGTTGCTAGCATGGTAAGTGTGTCTTACAGCCTATTATCAGGTTGATCATTTGTCACTAGCCTGTCTTCACTTTGTCTCCTACATTCTCTTTGGATAATGGCCCTTCAAGCGGATCTGCATATGAGGCCTGCGTTCAACAATAGCTGGCACAAATGGGTCTTTTCAGGCCGTGTAAACTAAAAATGTGACAACATATCGCACACAGGAGGGGTTTTCAGAAGGGCAAGGGCAAACAGAGAGTGATAGCCTCTGAAGGAGTTCAGGTAAAAGTTCCTGAAAGGCTTTTGGGAGCTTGCTAAAGTCTGTGCATTCCAATACCTTAATTAAATTGATCATAGACATATTTTCTAGCAACCAGCCATATTACTTAAAGTATGTGAAACAGTGTCCATGCATGGCCCCTCCTGCTGGTTTTGACAATATGGCAGCCAGCCTGGACCCCTGATCCAGTCACAGAACAGCAGCTGCCCCACAGGCCCATGCTGCAACACCTCGGGGCCATCAGTGCTCATCACTCACTAGGGCTAAGTAGCCTGTCAGAGGTTGCTGTGACTGCAAATTAAATATTGTCATGATCCATAGAATTTTCTCATCATTGCACCCATGCATACACTTGTTGTTAACAAGCTGATAGAAGGCAGAACAGCTTGCAAAGCAAAAAAATTTAAAGCCCATTAATGGTAGAAAACTGCTCATGTCTAGTTAATTTGTTACTCTCTCAAATAACTCAATTTTAGAATTAAAACAGTTGGCTTATTAATAGATGAAACAATTAGCAAAGTGTTTTCATAATCACATCACAACATTTCAATAACTTAAACCTAGTTTCTGTACCTAACAAAGATTTTCTGCTTATGTCTTCCCAAAATCTGAATATTTTGTTGTTTTGGGACCCTTGGCTGGATAAAACAGGGCACATGAACCTTTCACAATTTGTAATCTGCGTTTTAACTAGTACCTAGTAGTACATTTTATAGACTAAACAATTAATCAAGAAATCAAGAAAACAACTTTTAGCTGTAAATCCATTTAATGTGAAACATGAATTGAACTAATATAATTCTAATGGCTGGCGGTTGCAGAAGAGTAAACTGACTAACAGCTGGTCACCTGTAATTTCTCTTTTGCTCTGTGTCGTTTGTGCAGCGATTAGTGTCTAAGTGGCCCTGTTCTCAGGAGTCACTCCAAGCTCTGCAGAAATAGCCTTGATATCACCTCTGGCTGTAGGATGCTCTGAGGCTTACAGTTATGTAGGGTCCCAGGGCCAGGTAGCTGCACAGCGAGGATACTGGGAGATGTCAGCTGTGCTGTAACAATAATCTAGCCAGGCCTCTCCGCCCCATCCTACGCCTCAGCCAGAGTCCAACATTTCCAACTGAATAACTTTGTAAAATGGACACCTGCCACGAGACCCCGCATGCATCACTAGTGCCAGAGTGGCGAGCACAATCGCCCAACAGTCACGGCCAGTTGCTTGCTGATATATCAGATGCGATCCTAGAGAAGGAGTTCAGCGCCCCAGCCAAATGTTAAAGTTATTTGTTCTTGTCATTAAACTAAACTTTATTGTGACCCTCTCTTGCTGTTATTGCACTAGTAGCGATTTTCCTGAACTGGACTTTATCATTGAGACTGTCTATGAATCTCTCTGGCTTTGCCACTGCACTCCACTGAGTCATAATTCCTTGTTGCCCTTAAAGTCTAGAGGGCCAGAGAGAGGAGAGGAAGAGAAGAAAAAAAAAAAAGGAAAAACAGATATGACAGCTAGCCTTGTTCACTTTGTGAGAATAAGCTGCTTGTACTATTTTAGCAATTTAAATGTGACTACCAGTTCTGCAGCGTTTAGTTAACACTGTGCGCTTTAACAAAAAAAACCCAAAATTTACACATTAAGAGGCACAAACTTGGACATGAGAACTCTTAGGTATTTATTGGTTATTTGTTGAACATTTTAAAGATTTGTTTGTGATTCTGTCAAAGAGATGCTTGAGCATGGTGTTTAGCTGTTTTTTTAGGGCTATATTGTGTTAATGTCAATGCAGTATTTATAGGTGGTGTTGATGACAGTTTTTATTATGATTTATAATATGGAAAATTGTTGCATGGCTTTATTTCCTTTTGTGAAACATGGTACAAACACAGTGTGGCTCATCAGGAGCAGCGTATAAAGGCCTTGGCCTTCTGCCCAATTAGGGGTTGCTGCTGGTGGAGTGCTCCATAGACATTCAGTGCTGAGCTCTGTAAATTAAATGTATTAAATAGAAATAACAAAAGTTGGCCTACACTAATTTCTGCCTCCTGCAATGATTGTCACCTAGCTACTGTGGTCACCCATCACACTTCCTGTTTCTTACTACTTAAAGAAGCATCTTTTGTACTCATTACAAGCTCTATATTTTTTATTCTTGGATTATAATATATTTGCTTTGCATAATCCACATCTCAAAATAATTTCATTTATCTCATATCAAGGCAAGGGAAGGCAAGTTTATTTCTATAGCACAATTCAACAACAAGGTGATTCAAAGTGCTTTACAGAAACATTAAAAAACAAAAACAAATAAAAACCATGATTTAAAATGGAAAAAAGAGAAAGGAACAGTAGATAAAATCAGTAGTTAAAATGTAAGTTTTGAAATTTACGCTTAAAAGTAAAACAGTGCTGATTTGGTGCTTTATTCAAATGCAGCTGAAAACAGGTGAGTCTTCAACCTGGATTTAAAGCAGTGTGCTTAGTTTTTCACAGGACTGCAGAGATTCCTATGAAAACCTTTTTAGATGACAGTGGTGTGAAACAAAAATGCATTAAGCACCAGCTGTTGCTTACAAACCTTGATGCTGATATGACAAAATAGACAAAGATTTTATATAGACTTTTAATTTAATATTTGATTTAGTATTTAATGATAAGTGGTGCTCATCTGTGTGTTCTATCATAACGTTCACTTCAAAATCAACATTACAACCTGTTTTCTCTCCTGTTTCAATAGCTAGCAACGATTTGCTAGCACATTTACATCATAAATAACTAACATGACAATACTGAGTCCTAATCCTATTTCTGAGCGCCTACTGCTCCTTTGTGCAGCCCATCTTCACTTCACTTGACACTCCTCCATAAAATTAAAAAACTATTCCTGTTTCAGTGGCTGATCTTCTATTTTTTTACCTGCTGTTTTCTATCTATCTCTGAATGCTGACATGAAAAAAATAGGCTGACAGATCTGACTGCATCACTGTTCTTCTAATTTGAATAAATGAGGCAGCCCTCAATGGTCAGCACCAAGAATCACATTTCATAAACCCTGGAACTCATTGATGTTGAAACTGGTTTTAAATGGAATGAAATGCATTTGCAGGTCAGGCCTTGAAAAGCCTCTGCAGTCACATCTGCATAAACTGAAGTGCAGCAGGCTTCCTCAAAGCCAGAGAGGAATACATAAACACGAGAGAGATGCACTGTAAATATTTCTGGAGATGCAGACTGAGCACAGGCTGTGCCTCTGTGTTGTTTACTGTCCAACTGTCTGAAACACAATGCTAAATATATGTTTGCTGTAATCCATCTATACCTCAGAGAACAAATTTGTGGAATGAGATGCGTATTTTCTGCTAGTCTTAAAAAAGTCACAATGAAA
>VVHJ01036213.1:0-11319 GCA_015107715.1 Tylochromis polylepis | reverse complement strand
TCTCTCGTGTGTGTGTGTGTGTGTGTGTGTGTGTGTGTGTGTGTGTGTGTGTGTGTGTGTGTGTGTGTGTGTGTTGTGGTGTTCGCATTTTGCTGCTGCACCAGGCCTGGAGAGTTTTCCCACCTTGGAGCCAGCCACACCTGAAGTGTACATAGACCATTAACCACAGACCACGGAGAGAAATCACTGAACGGGAGCTGGGAACTGACACACAAAGAGAACACGCACTGGGGATTATTGGCACTTTTGTTGTTATATTGCTGTAAATAACAGTCTTCATACGGACACCGCCAGTTATGTCTGTCTCAGCCAGAGGTTTCCATACCGACTGGTCAGTCCTGCATTTGGGTCCTGCTTGTGCCAAACTCTGACAGAACGATCCCACCAGAAATGGACACAGCCGACTCTAGTTTTGCCTTCAGAGGAGGAGATGCTCGCTCAGCTCCATGATTACGGTCAGAGTATTATCCATGCCACAGATTAGTACCAGAAACATTTACAAGTTAGGTTTTTTTTATGATTTCCTCTCGACCACAACCTTTCCCCTTGGTTTTCCTGACACTAGTAAACCGGCACGCATTATAACCCACCTTAGAGGGAATTTTCTATTTGAGCTCTTGGGCATGGGCAGCCCAGTGGGGGAGAGTTCTGCCTCTCTTCTGGAGATCCTCATCACTTAGTTTGCTCAGCATCAGAGGACAGGTCCCCTTCATCCATTGTCACGGCACCTTCCGTCCTTCCTTTGCTGGGGGGGACAGAGCCCTCGTCATCATCGCACCACATCCCAGCTCATTGCTGTGTCTTCATCGGGGTCAGCTGACATTGGGTTGACAACCCTGGAGTTAGTCGTTTTGGTGAATTCTGTCACAAAGGACTCGAGGTTAGTGACTGTTTTTTCCAAGCCAACTGTGGTGTTTGTTTCCGGTGCAGCTGCCACCGAAGATGAGTGTTCGGAGCCGGGTCATTGTGGTGTCACAGAAACAGAGTTTTGTTCTGAGGCTGCTATGCGTGAGTCTGCCCATATTCGAACTGGGGGTGGGGGTGTTGTTGTTAAAGAAACAAGTTTAGTTCCCGAGTCTGAGCTGAAGTCAGTGCATAAGAACAAGAGTGTTTCTCAGGAACTAAACAATGGTATGGCAGCCCCCAGGGCAACTACTTAGGTGAGCTTACCCAGCCAGCTATGGACTCCACATTGCTGCATCATGAGCCGGCTGTGTGCCGTGCAGACCACCAGTTATGTCTGTCTCAGCCAGAGGTTTCCACATTGTCTGGTTCGTCTCTGCCAGAGGTTTTCATACCGATTGGTTCAGTTCCGCCAGAGGTTTTTCAGCCGCCTGTTCCTGCTGAAGGCTCAGGAGAACCCATCCAGCCGCCTGTTTTCACTGGAGGCTCAGGAGAGTCCGTCCAGCTGTCTGTGGCCTCCACGCTACCACCTACTACGGGGACCAAGCCGCCTAAGCCGGAGGCTAGCATGCTGTTGCAGCCTGCATGTCCACGTCCAGCCATGTCCTGCACTGCCTACACATAATGCGTCCACTAAGCCACGTCTCGCACAGCTAGCACCTCACTGGTCACCTGCTATGCCACGCCATTGCTGGCCCCCTGGTCAGCTACCGGAAATGTATCATTGCCACCGCTGGACTTGCAGTCGGCCACCTGAATTGTTCCGTCACCACCACTGGACTCATGGTCGACCTCCTGAACCGCTACGTCGCCACGGCTGGACCTGCGGCTGGCCACCTGAATTACTGTTTTGGGACTTGGCAATCTCGTGTTCTATTGCATTATTATGTATAACTGCAGTAATTACAATGAAAGTTTGCTATATTTTCCTGAGTAGGACCCTTAGATTTACAGTCACCACCACTCTCCAATCAAACTCTGAGCAGCAGGTAGAAAGGTGTTATTTCTAAGCTGTTGATAAACCTGGGAGCTGCACCTGTATGATAGACAGTTTGCACATTAGGGGGTGCTGCAGCACAGACGGGTCACAGCCTGCTTCTTGTACAGGGTGTAACGTTACATTTTCCCCGGACACACTGAATGTTACTCCAGTCGGTTTTACGGTAGATCTGCAGCCTTTATCGTACCTCTCAGGTGTTACATTACAATGACAACATCACTAGTCTTACCTGAAACTCTCCAGACTCAACATCCGTCATGTCCCACACAGCGAAGTCCATCTCTCTGTCCCCGAACTCGTCCATCTCCACAGGGCCCATCACGCCTGCAGAGACCCCACAGAGCAGCTGTTATCCGTTTGTGATCTCGGAGAACACTGGTTCTTTTCTCTGTTATTTCTGAGTGTTTGCTTTGCAGCGATGGGGAAATATTTTCAAACAGCTGGGGCGCAGTTTGAAATGACGTGAGGTCATGGTAATCTTTTTTTACCATGTTCTGAGAAATGTTTTCTTTCACATTCAAATTTATTTATTTGGCATATTTTACTGGCACCCTGAATGATGTAAGTCTAACTCACATACCCAAAAGGTCAAAGGTCAAGCTTGGACAAACACTAATGTGAACTGCAGCCTGACAGGTTGGTGATGTAATTCTCACATTTCTGCTCCAACATGGAAAAATACTGTGACCACTCTGCAGTCTTCTCAGATCCCTTGACAAACAACAACAACAACAACAACAACAACAAAAGGTAGAATGATCACTGACAGAGTGGATTGTTTACAGGAATAATTCTCCACACAGATTTTGGCTGCTTAAATCACAAATCCTCAGTCAGTCAAACATCTGTCTCTTTCTATTATGCCTGTAGTAATATGTATAAATGCACACAATTGTGTGGGAATCAATCTACACATTGAGGCATGGCCTCCTTGGGCTCGTGGCTAGTGAAGCAAAGTCTCTGAGTCAATTAAACTGAACAGAACTCACCGATTTAAACAACGGTTCACCTTCAATTTAAGGAATCAGTGAAACAGGAGCTTATTTTCTTCCTGACCATTATCAGAGCGATGGAGGCACTGTGTCACAGCAGACAACAGCAATATACAAGCTGGAGGGGGGAGGGACCTCAAAGAATCAGCCGACTGACCAACCTTTATCAAATAAAAGCTGTCAGATTTTCTGGTTTTATGGTGATCGTCATGGTTACTGCAGCCTGCCCCGCCCCACTGTTCTGTCAGCATGGAGGGACAAATGAGGGTTTTCAGCTGAAATGGTTCCTCATTTAAAGCCCTGTGGTTCTCCACCCTGTTTATAATACCACCAAGCAGAGAGAAGAGAATGTTGTAAATAAATCTGTCATTGTCAACTTTTTTTCCCTTTTAGTCATCAGAAAATATTCAGTTACAAAACTGATTAGTTAGAAACAACAATGCTTCTAGTGAAACACAATGAAGTCAAACACAATGAAGCCAGACTCCAGCACGAGAGCGCAGTGTGAGTAACTGAGACACGGCAAATTTCCATCAGAATTCTCTCATACTCGCTGCATTTTGGCAAAGCTCAGTTGCCTCAGGCTGTCTTTTAGTGGGCGAGTTATGGCATCAGTGAGATGCTCTGAAGTTTAAAAAAAATGTGAATAAACTCAGCTCAGTTTCTCCATCGCATTTGAGTGCTTGTACATCTTTCCGTCTGCAAACATGATGAAGGTTAATTTCATGTTTTCTTGGTTGACAATTGACAAAAAGCCTTAGAACTATGAACTGCACAATGGAGACTCCAAACACAAAATGCAACTAAATTCAACACACGAGACTAACAAAATAAAGCAGGAAGTAACTAACAAGGGCCATCTCATACAGCAAAGAGAACTTAACAAGATACAAGGAACACAGGAGGCAAGAAAAACTGAAACTCAGCAGAATAGAATAGAATAGAATAGAATAGCCTTTTATATTCATTGTACATGTACAATGAAATTGTGGGTGCTCCACATCAACTGAGCTGGAATAAAATATAAATAGTAGACGCCAGGAATAAATAGCAAACAGGAGAAATATATACAATCAAGAGGAATATATACAAAAAACAAGAGAAAGGCACACATTATAGAACAAATTGGCTCAGATTGGTGAGGTGGGTGGGCAGGGGTGTAATGTAGAGGATAGTGTTTGTTGACAGTCCAAACAGCCCAGGGGAAGAAGCTGTTTTTAAGTCTGGAGGTGTGGGACCTGATTGACCTGAAGCGCCAACCAGAGGGCAGCGGGTCAAACACGTGGTGGGTGGGGTACAAGGCAAGCCATCATGGCCCTGGTTTTTCTGAGACAGGAGGATCAGGCGATGGCCTCCAGGGGTGGCAGAAGGCAGCTAATGATTTTTTGGGTGGTGTTAATTACCTTCTGTGCAGCCTTACTGTTCTCAGTAGTGGACCATGTGTACCAAACACCCAGGCAGTAGGAGAGCACACTCTCCACTGAGGGGTGCTAGGCCAGCAGCAGTTTCTGGTCCAGGTTATTCTTCCTCAGGACACAGATGAAGTGCAGCTGCTGTTGGGCCTTCTTTATCAGGGTGTTGGTGTTGTGGGTCCAGGTGAAATCGGCAGAGATGTGGGTGCCCAGAAACCTGAAGGTGGAGAAAGACTCCACCCGTTCTCCATTCATAATGAGAGGGGAGTGGACCTGTCCGAGCCTCCTGGAGTCTATTATGAGTTCTTTTGTTTTAAGGACATTCAGCTTCAGGTTATTTTCTGAGCATCAGCGGGACAAATGATGAAGTGTTTGAAGCCACTTTGTTAGGAAATCTCTGATCCAGGAACAGGTGACAGAGGGATGTAGAGGTGGTCCAGCTTGTTGGTAAGGATGTCTGGGATTATGGTGTTGAATGGTGTAGTCCATGAAAAGTCCTCAGGTAGCTCTTACTGTTCTCCAGATGGCTCACTGCTCTGTGAAGGGTGATTGTTAACGATAACTGATAACTATTAGGGTTGTGCACTATTAGTCGACTAATAGTTGCTACTGATACTAGTCGGTACCAGACATACTAGACGTTTAATCTAATCTGCCACCAGATGGAAATTTGTTGGTGAGAAACACCATAACTCCGTTAATCTCAGCCTGATCTTTTTGTTAACACTATTAGAATGAGATCATGGATCAAAACGGCAGAAATTAGCTTTCTGAGGGGTGGAAGGGTTCTCGCTCAGTAAAGAGTGAGGAATTCAATCATTCAGGAGGGGCTACAGCCGCCGCTCCTCCACATCGAAAGGAGCCAGCTGAGGCATCTCCAAGGTAAGGTGTTCCAGGCAGGCATGTCCTACCGTAAGGAGGCCGCAGCACAGACCTGGGACACGCTGGAGAGATTACATCTAAGCTGGCCTGGGAAAGGCTCGATGTTTCCCCGGAGGAAGAGGTGGCGACAGAGGGGTCTGGGCTTCCCTGCTGCCCTGTGACCCGACTTCAGATTCTGACCCTAACTTAGAGGCGAAACTCATTGTACTTAAATTAAGGTACAATGTACAAAAGTATTAGTTTTTGGAAAACAAATTTGAGATCAAAAACCTTTTTCCACTTGATATTTTGTACTAAACGTTTGAATGAATTTTACTAAACAATTAAATTAATGTTACATGTACTATATGCGCATAAAAAGAAATTAAAATGAATTTCAGCCAGGCAAGTATCAAAAGGCTATACTTAGCACTTTGTTTTTACTGCACTACAAACCTCTTAAAGTGCATTATTAGAGAAAAAAATTAATCGAATATAGAAAATACAATATTATTCTTTTAAAGGGAAATACTACATAGGCTTGGTGGAGGTTTGTGCTCTCGGAGTGCTTTTTGTTAAAGGTTTACATTCATTTCTACTGCTGTCCTCCTTTCATCTATTAGGATTGTTTACTACCACCCCCTCATTTCCCCTCCCCTTCTCCCGTACCCCCATCCACTATCTCACACACCTCTGACGCAAATGCCCACTGATTGATGGCTGCTGACGGTGTTTCAGTGTATGTTGTGGATAAAAGCTGTTCAATCTAATAAAGAGCACACAGAGCAGCCTGCTTATCAGCACCATCAACACACTCACATACACACTGAAGAAACACACACCCGAATCACAGTGGGACCTGAGTGTCCCAGTCCTGAGTCTGACTCTGGTTTTGATTATATTAGTGCTGGTTGACATATACGTGATAAATATAAGGACATATCTGTTTCTAATGTACAGCCCTGTTTCCAAAAATGCTCATTCCAAACATTAATAAAGCAGAACGTGATCATTATACATTATTTACAGTCCACACAGAGCACGAGATGAACAGGTCCAGAAAAATAAAACACTACCCAGATAACTAATTTGGCTGTTTAGTTCCTTAATCATTTTTATCTTGCAGTTACAGATGTATGTGTTGGATTCCATTGGTTTTTTGAGGAGGGAATAAGTGTTTTTATTTTAATTCATTTCTTTATTTACGCTAAACAATCTTTTTAATGTTTTTTTATTAATCTATGTATATATGTATCATTTTTGTGATTGTACGGAGGAGTGAAATGGGTCTGTGCGGCGTAACCGAAAAAAAATTCTCCCAAGGGAGACAAATAAAGACACTTTGACTTTTGTAACAGAAAACAGCACATGGCCAAAGTTTTGCTTGTTTCCCATCTTTACCTCTCTGGAAGTGTTTGAACTGAAGAGACCGACTGCTGCAGAGTAAAGCCAGGCATTTTCATTCTCTTGAAGTCAGACTAAAACTTTCCTTTTTGATAAAGCATATAGTTAGGGTTGAATCAGGTGACCGTGAATCATCCCTTAGTTACGCTGCAATAGGTCTAGGCTGCTGGTTGCTTCCCGTGATGCACTGAGTGTTTCTACTTCAGTCACCTTTTTCACTCACTGTGTTTATACACCACTCTGCTTTTTTTCTGTAGTTTTACAAATTTTATTTCAATGTTTTTATTATCATTTCCAACATTTTAAACACTCAGCCTGAGTGAGCAAACATGTTCAGATATCAGCAGAAAAAAAAAAGTTTATCTTCTTCACTCACGATGTTTTTGTACACCTCTCTGCATTTAATCATTAGTTACTAATCAGTCTCTGGCTCTCTTCCACAGCACGTCTTGTCCTGTCTTCCGGTTTCTGCCTGCTAAAAGGGAGTTTTTCCTTCCTACTGCTGCCAAGTGCTTGTTCATGTTCTTTGCATGAAAGAGTCTGAGCTTCCTGTGTGGATGTACCGACTTCTACCAAAGAATCAGGTCTAAGGGTGCTCTCTCTGTGCTCACATTTCTCCCAATCTTTGTCATGTTATGTCAATCAAGGTTCTGCTTAAACCATTGAACTTTTTTATATGCTCACACAACCTTTTAGAGTGGAGAACCTCTGCACATCTTCTGAAACTCTCAGTTTCTGTGGGAGCATCTTTTTACACCCAGGCAAGGTCGCTCATTAAGTTTGTTAGATCTTCCTTCGAATTTTTTTGTTTTGTTTTTGGCATTAAAACTTTCAGTCTTTTATTCAAATTCAACATGATATGCATGATATGTCTTTGGACTTGCCTCAGTTAAATTTGGGACCTGACAGAGTGTAAATGATTAAATTGCTTTTAGCAGTAGTCTTTTGGAAACAGGGTTACATAAATACCACAACGGAAATAGCACTGTGAATAAACCAGGCTTGAGCTGGTCCATTTTAAGAACGCAGTTGTAATTTATCCCAGTTTAGACTAGTTTTCAGCCCTGACCTAAGTAGTCCTTCATGGAAATTAGGAAATACATAGAAAAACATTTAATTCTTTTCCCTCCAATAGTAAAACTCTGTTTCACATGCATCCCACCGCTTTATAATCCATGTAAACACTATTTACCGTTTCTGCAGAAGTTAGTGCTGAAAAAGTGCTGCAGCATCAAAAAAATTAATGTCAAGACCGAGTTCAAGCAGACCAAAACACGTAGTAAAACAGATGTGGACACTTTAAGTAAAAGCTGATAAATCCAGCAGAGGAAACAACAGGTGAACACATCAAAAGGCAACAAAAACCACGGAAGAGGAAGACAGGACCACTATATACCGAGTACAGAGGGTTTTGGAAACAAGCTAAACAGACCAGTTCTTATAAAACACCTTTCCACTCTGAGCACTGAGAGCTCTTTAAACAGCACACCTCAATCACATAAGCACAAGTGTTTTCTATCTGACATTCACACTCCATAAATGCATCGGAGAACAACTTGAAGTTCAGTATCTTACCTGGAGGATGAAAGCACAAACACAGGAATGAGACAGAGGGAAACATCACAACGACACAAAAACAACAATGAATTCAAAACCAGAATCAGAGCTCACCAGAAAACTCCAAATCACAAAACCCAGGACCAGAACACTTAATCAGCAGAGATGGACCAATAAGCAAGCAGCTGCCTCACTCAGATGACCACTGCTCTCGGTGTGGTTTAGTTTAAGTTTTGTTTTTATTGCACTGTCCAACCACCACCTGTAACATTATTGATCCAGTCTGTGAGAGAGGGGCTGGCTGGGGCTGCTGGTGTCAGGCAGTTCAATAAAATTTGTTCATCTAACATGACTTTCAGTCATATGATCACAGTTTCCTGAGAGTTCAGAGGTCACTGAGGTCATGGGGGTGAGCATATCAGACTAATATCAGATTACTGTAAGTGGTGGATGGTCTGACAGCCGAGTCATTATGGGACATAAAAGCTTGAGTCTAAACTGGCTGACCATCGATGGATGTCCTTCCCTGATCCACACCCATCTCTACCGCAGGGTGGTAACCCAGTCCCCTCTGGAGAGTTTGCGCTGCACATGGACCAACGTACGTGCGTGTGCGTGTGTGTGGTTGTGGATGGGGTCAGAGTGCACCAGTGACATGGAAAGAGGACGCTGGAGATCAGTGTGTGATTCACACTGTATATGAAAATGGGACCTAACCATGTTAGCTGATGAAGTGCACACCTGCTGTGTTCTGTTCCTTTAAGCAGTTTTATTGTTTTTATGTAATTTTTTTTAAATCAATGTCATGTTCGGTGTGTGCTGTAAATAAATGATAAACCAGGTGGAGATTTTTCCTGCCACCATGTTTGCTTCCTAAAAAAGTTACCCTGAGAGATTCATGTGTAGCGTTGTCTGCACCAGGCAGCAGGTTCACACTGAGCTCCACATCTGACTCGCAGCTGCAGATGAACAGGTTGGCCAGGTTTGTGAAGCCTTCTTTCCTCATTTCTTATGCATTATGAAATTTTATTATATACATGACCAACTACACTCTCTCTCTCTCTCACACACACACACACACACACACACACACACACACAGATCAGATTAGCTCTCATCTCCAGCTGAGCCCTGCTATTATATCCTGTGATGGACATTTGTTTCCCACACCTGGACACCCCCATATCATGTGACCTGCAGTTTCCTGACGATCTGACTCATGTTTGTAGTCTTCTCTCCTTCCTGTCTGCCCTGCCATCTTTTGTCCTGTCTGTCCTTCTGTTTGTCTTCCAGCTCTTTCACAAACTAAGCCAACAGAGATGTTATTTTTCCTTCAAGTTTGAATCAACATCTGAAGGCGGGATGTTTTTATTGGACAGCGTGATGACGGATTGCTGTCTGTCTGAGGTTATTTTTCTTTCTATTTGCTTTCATGGTGAAAGAATAGAAGAATAGAATAGGCCTTTCTAGGCCCTATTCCTTGCCGGAATAAAATATAAATAGAAGACAGCAGGAATAAATAGCAAACAGGAGAAATAGTTACAATCAAGAGGGATATATACAAAACAAGAGAAATATATACAAAAATAAGAGAAAGACACACATCAGAGAACAAAGTGATTTCAGACTGTTAAAACACTGGTGGCTTCCTCCCAGTAGATGCATCTGTGGTATCAATTTGAAAATCCTAGAATTTTCAGGAAAGCTGACCTTTCGCCTTCAGGTGACCAGAATTTGACCTCATCTGAGATTTTTAGTAGATGCACCTATGGTACCAATTTCAACATTATTTGTCGCCTTGTTCTCGAGTCATTGCATTCACAATGACCCTGCCCTGCAGGGTGTCAACAATACCCCCCATCAAAATGCTGCATTTCTCAAAATGAGCTCTCAACTAAGATCTTTCAGATGTTATAGAGCAATATGCAAACCTGATTTTTTTTAACTGTTTTTGTTAACAACAAGCTTAGAATAAGAAGCGCACAACAGAAGAGCAGGACATTAACAAGCTTCACCCCCTGAAAACTATTAGACGAATGTTCATTTTCCAACTTATCATTAATGTCATTGTGGCGGGGTGTGGTCCCTGGCGTGGCTGCAAGGGAGGCGTATGGCAGTGAGCTCGCGGGGCGGGGCTCAGCAGGTGCGGGCTGTCAGGGGCTAACGAGCGGTGTATTTGTGTGGCAGTGAGACGGAGCTGAAAGGAGGAGAGGACGGGAGCACAGTGGGTGCTCTGTGTATGCTCAGTGTGTGCTTGTGTGTACAGTCAAAATAAAGCGATTAAAACCAACGACCTGTGTGCGTGTCGTGGAGGGTCCTGTCACAGTCATATTATGGTTCAGCATGACACAGAAGAGATTCACACCTGTGTGAAATAACAGTTCAGCAAATAACAGTTCTGACCTTCATGAATCCACATGACTGCAGGAGCCGGCTGGCTGTGACCGTGTGAGGGCCTGATCACTGCTGCGTTACATTTGAGTGTTGGGTTTTTTTTTTTAATGCATTTTATTGTTCTCTTATTCTACTAGCAGCACTTTGGTTAGGAACCAGTGTAATTAAAGATGAATAGAAATGAACAGCTTTTAGTTTTTTATAAAATAATTGTGTTATAACCAAGAGGAAAGCAGACATGGCTCTGTGCAGGGTGGGACAGTGGTGCAGCTTCACAGCACTGCAGGCTATGTTCAAACTCAGCTGACCGCCGGGTTCCTCTGCATGGTCTCCTGTGTGTGTGTGGGGTTCTCCCTGGTTACTCTGGGTGTTCCCCCCACAGTCCAATCACATGCATGTTAGGAGAAGAGGTGATTCTAGATCAGCTGCAGGTGTGAATGTCTCTGTGTGCCAGCCCTGTGATGGACCAGTCATCTGTCCAGGTGCAACCTGTCTCTCGCACTGTGACAGCAGTGTTTTAACTTGAACTACCACTGGAACCTCAGGCTGGACTTCTGTCGCCTGAATCAACTTCTGTTGTCATTGTGGACATTGGCAACATGCATCCACCAACCACAGCTCATAAGACATTTGACTGGGTGATGAGGTGTGTGAAAGTTTTTGTGCAGTTGGGTGCCAGTTTAGCTCAGTGGGTGAGCAGGTGACCACATGGCAAGGAGAACAGCAGACCAGGTTTGAGTCCAACCCTCTCCCCACTTTCCTGTCTGTCTCCACTGCCACTATCCAAAAAAAAAGG
>VVHJ01036212.1:0-14949 GCA_015107715.1 Tylochromis polylepis | reverse complement strand
AGCCTCATTTTGACTTGTTTTAAGGACATTACATCAAAGTTGGATCAGCCTGTAGTGTGTTTTTCCACTTTCATTTTGACTGTGATTCCAAATCCAGACCTCCATGGGTTGCTAAATTTGATTTCCATTGATAATTTTTGTGTAATTTTGTTGTCAGCACATTAAACTATGTAAAGAACAAAGTATTTAATAAGAATATTTCATTCATTCAGATCTGGGATGTCTTATTTTTGTTTTCCCTTTATTTTTTTTGAGCAGTGTATTATAACATTTTTAGGAATATTGCCATATAATCCTCTACAAACACTTTTTATCCAGCATACACTAAACAGGTTTTTCTGATGCACTCAGAGATTAAACATGTCTGATTAAAGTGATGAATTATTTGTTTATATTTTGGGGAAGTTTTTAATTTTTGATATTGCAAGCACATTACCCTACACAAATTCAAGTGAGGATGCCAAATAAAGAGCTACTCCTCCGTTTCTGCATTTTTATTTGAGTCTCAATCTCTTTATTTCTCCACGGCAGTAATGCCAAGGGTTGATGTGGCTCCCCATGCTAAGATAATCAAAATGTGTCATTATGAACCAATATGGGCAGAGGAAATTGAGTCCCATCTGGAACTGAAAGCAGGATGGAGATATAGAAATTCTCACATCAGCTCAGCAGTAAAATTGCTGCCCCACTGCGATGTAGACATCACAGGCAGGCTTGTAGGGACATACATATGTATTGTACAGACACACTCCCTTTAAGACACAGGGACATACTTGTAAATGCATGAATCCAAGCAGCAAATGCAGGCATGCAGCTGGGAAACCATGTAACAAGGGTATGCACGCCCAAATTCCAAAAGCATGCTCTCACCCACACAGGCTGATGCTCAGTGAACAAGTTAAATTTGTGTATGTTAGCCATCATATTTGTGTGTATGTGCATGTGCCCCAGCTTGCGGTGTCTGGCTCACAGCATGCCAGTAAACAGCATGCAGCCAAGACGATGTGAGGACTCCAGGCTTCATGATTCATGCAGACGGTTTGATTAAAGAGCAATCGCAGACCCCGCAGAGCGAGAAAGGGTGGCATAATCACTGTAAGAAAAACATTGTTTAGTAGCATAAATCTCAGCATGCTTCTAGTTATGAAAGTTTTGAGAGGGGCAAAAAGTTATCAAATGTCTGAAGTTGCCAAGAGGTCAATAATAGTGAAAGCAGATTCCCACTGAGTGGCCAGACAAATAATGGGCATTAAGTGTCCAACTGGGCAATAATCACGGTGCTCATGGGGATAGAATGCAAGACAACACTAATGCCAAACTTTAAAGTTGCTTTAAATTAGCATATTTAGTGTGGAAACAGTTAGTGATGATATCAAAGGGTTGCTTTAATGGTTTTGTTTGCAGTCATGGTTCTGTCATGTCATGGTTCATCCTCTGTACTTAAAAATTGACAGCCACCATTACCAACTAGCTAAGACTCAGGAATTTAGCACTTTAAGAGCCTTTTTTGCCAAAGGTAAAGACACATTGATTTACTTTAATTTTGCATGAGTATTTGTTTAATTAACCTCAAGTGGCCTAAATGTAAATTAAGACCGGTTTTAAAAAGACAATATTATATTCTTCTTTTCACTGGCCTACGGTCTGCTGTGTTCACCAGTTAGTTGCTAACCTTGCTAATTCTTCTGTGCGGTCTTATGCAAAAGTGAACATGACAGAGAAAGGGACGTGAATTTTAAAGACGTGGGGAAAAATACCAAACAAAACAAGGAATTAAAATGCATCACATTTCTTCATTGGTTTGTGGCTACAAGCATTAGCTTTAATATTAGATATATTGTAGTGGATTATAGGAAGAAGATTTTAGCCTGACAACAATTTAGTTTTAATTGTTGTTAATTGTTTAATTGTTGTTTCATTTTCATTTTCATTTCATATTGGTTCAAGGGTGTTTCTTCCTTTTCTTCCTTGGTCTCTTTTAAAATTTTTATTTCGCCGTCGTTATAAATATTGATACCGATAGACCAGCAAATAGCTAATACTGGCTTGCTAATAAATCAATCAGTCTATTTTATATTACTGTCTGTTTTTAGAATTTGAGCCATCAAAGTTCACTTTAACCAAACTACTGCATATGTTTCATATACTATTACAATAAATATGATTTTTTTTTAATTGTTTTTCAAAGAAATTTAACTAAACTGTAACATTTCTTACACATTTTTATCATTAAACATCAATGCTGAGAATGTCCTTTGGCAACTAAATGGATTTTTAGAACTCCACGTGCCTTTTGACATGCAAACCACAAGCTCAGTGCTTTCTGTGAGTTTGTTACGATTCAGAATGTGGAGTAAAATACAATATTTTTCATGATTTGCTTTTATGATCATTATGCGGTCTGCAAGCCTAAAAATACCTTTTTATGTTGTTTTGTGCCCCAATCAAAACAGAAATGAATACCTGTGCATCATCTCTTATCTCAAGCTCCACCTGCCACATCTCTATATTCTGACCAGACTTCTGTGGCGAACACACCTACACTACCCTCTCTCAATAACCAAAACCTCTTGCTATCTAGACTGCACCCACGCTTACCGAGCAATCATCCTCTTCTCTCCCTCTTCACCCTCCTCTACTCTCCCCCAGGCTTGCAGACAGCCTTGCTCATTATTCACCTCATTGTGGCTGTAATCGATAGAGAGAATGCAGTGAAGAAAAGAAAGACAGATAGGTGGTGAAGTTATTTACCATAAAGATAAAGCAGAGATTAAAAAAAAACAACAACAACAACAACCACTTACAACGCAGTTGAATAACATGTTTTAGGTACACAGATACGGATGTTTAAATAGCACTGATATGAATGTGACGTGGTGCGATTCAGGAGCAGTAAACTTGACAAGAGGACAACATGTGAAGGAGAAGTGCAGTTCACCTGATTACTAACGCCCCATATAAAATTTAATCGTGGATCCAAGGGTGACTGGCACAAAGCTCTAGTATATCCAAACACAAAAATAACATGTCCCAGATCCACTGTACATCTCACAAAATGTAAAATCATATATTAGGACCCATAATAACTTAAACAAAGACATACGAAACCAGATGCCTTTAAATGTACAACATATAACTAATCACACTATTGTTTTTTCCTGTTGTCCTGATGGCTTTCTACTCTCAGGGGTTTCAAGAGGAAAATACTCAACAAAATAACAAGATACATATATATTACAACAAGTCTTCAGTTTGGATTTCACTGTCTTTCCAGTTTCAATGTGAGCGTTGACCTGATGACACCACTTTGGCAGAAGAGCATCAGCAGCCATGTCGCCTTCTTGAACAAAGTCTGTGTATGTACTCTTTCACTTCTATACAAAACGCATTAGTCAAGTACTCCAGGAAGAAAACACACATTGCTGGGCACAGTCCTGTGTGTAGTGAGTATTTGCCCCTGAATGACCTCTGTAGCAGCACTTTTGTTCAAGGCCGGTTGTCATAGACTCAGAGGTGTCAGAGCTCTATGGCTTCTTGCTGGAGCAGGACTTGCAGCACTGCTGTCCATAGAACTTGTGGTTACAGACGCCGTGCTGAGGGACCAAGTGGCACCAGCTGAAGTGATCCACACAGTGTTCTTCTGAAGAGAAAACAAAAAGAAGGAATGATATTTTACATATTATAAGTATAAATATTAACTTGAAGATATGAAAATAAACAAAGTGAAGAAAGTAGCAAACCAGAAAACATTTGACTAAATTATTGCTGAACTTTTTTGTTTTTCAGTTCATTGCCTGAGTGACTAATCATTTGAACACCAACACACACGGTGCTAATGTCAGCATGTCAATATGTTCCCAATGGCAATGCTAACATGCTGGTTTTAAGCTGCATATAGGCCTGTGTTTAATGACGTTAATAACTGTTACACACTTTAGTGTGATGGACTGACACTTATACAGCGCTTGTTACGGCAAGCCATTTATAAACACTCGTTCATACAGCATTTAATTCTATGCCTTTAAGCACTTTTTAACTATCATGCACACAATCGTACTCCGATGGATGCATCAGGGGCAATTTGGAGTTCACTATTTTGCTCAAGAACGCCTAAACTGGAAGAAATGAGGACTGTGCCACCAGCCTTCCAATTACTAGTCCAAATGCTCTATTGTCTGAGTCACCGCCACCCAAACAGTGAGAAATGGTTTAGCTCCTTAGCATGCAAAATACTAACAAACTGAAGTGCGTTACACACCAATGTGCTGGCATGCTAACTAAATGGTTTACCATGTTACTTTGATACAGCATCACACTAACTCTTGCAATGAGCACTTGGGCTGCTAGTCTTTGAATTAAATCTCAATAGTAAATCTCCACCCATGTCTGTAATTATATGATCATCATTAAATGATGCTGAATAAATTTGTTCTTTGCTCCCTCTGAGAAATATACCTTTCAGTGTTGGTCCAGCAGCTGTGACCCGGCTGCCAGAACGATGTGCTGGAGCCAGGGGAGCAGCCGGGCAGAACTGTGTGTTGCATGCCCTAGAAGTGACAGGCCTCTGGTGTGGCAGGCAGCCAGTTGCGGGGCGACCTTGTCGAAGACATTGGATGGATCGAGTCTGGACTCCTCCGCCACAGGACACAGAGCACTGAGACAAAGGCAGGAGAGAAGAGGCAGTGAACCAAAAAGAAGAAACGGAACAGATGAGAAGAAGAGATACAAGAGGAAGCACAGTCATACAAATAAGAGAGGAAAAAGTTTGAGACAGGAAAAGCAGCTGCAATAAAGGCATAAGGGGAGGGAGGGGAAAGAATGGAGGAAAACTCTACGCAGAGACAAAGAACACATGAAGAAAACAAACAACCCAAACACCCTGTACCTGCCCTCCAGCAGGTGTCAAGAGATATCTTCTCTGGTGGAATCATCCAAGGATCACAAGCTTGAGATCAAGCAGAATAAGACCTGCACTATAAGAGGTTGCCCTTAAGACGTTTTGCATAATAGATGATGTAACACATAGTCGACACAACCGTACCCCAAAAGACTACATCTTTTGGTCTATTCCACATACCCACTGTTCCAGTGCTGGTTAAGAACTCTACTACATCTGTAAACTTACACCACCTACACTGTATAGTCTGCCGCTTAGTTTTCTGGGGGAAAAAAAGACACTCGAACGCGGTATTATGACAATTAGTAGCGATTAATGATTTTGCAAAGATATAAATTTGCCTTCTCTATGCAAAAGACTCAAAGAGAAGAGAGCCTCTTAAACAAAACAGGAAAAAAAAAAGTAAATTCAGAGATAGTGAAGTAGAAAATAAATCCATTTTCAAAGCAGGTGTACATATCGCCCAAGTCTAGAGTGGTGTGTTCAACCCATTCATATTAGAGTGGACACAAGTTAAAGCAAGTTAAATTTGAAGCCCGCTAAGCCATTTTGGTATACCTACTGCCAAGCCAGTATTACATTTGACATCAGTGAAAGTGGATGCTGTTTGTATGGCAAGGAGTGAACATGCTGGGTACTGCTAACAACAAAACGCTGCTTTAGTCAATCATCTGTCACTCAAAGTGTGTGCAACTTATAAATCTTTACTGTAACAAGTACTGTGCCAAAATGGTTCAAAAAGAAGTAAATCAGGTATTAAGCAGTTCTTATAGTTTTTACATCAGTATCACATGCCTCATGACATAACCAATCAGAGTCCTAAAATGGCAGTTCGTGTTTAGTCCAATTTAAGTGAAAACTGACCTAAGACCAACTCTGTCTGACAGCTGGGGGCTCAGGATGTCTTGCTGATGTGAGCTGACCCATAGAGCAGAAGTGCAACATGGGTCATTCTGAATACAATGTAACGGTATATAAAATAACATTTCCTGACATGATGTTTAACAAATGGATATGAAGTGACTCTTTTTATCTTTTTAGCAGTGTAACTTTAACACATCAAAGCTGTAATCATACTGGGTCATATAAGGTAGAAAATCTTCAAACTGTGAGATTTTCAGCTTGAACACACATGTAACCTTAAAAGTCTTTTGATGTAGACAGTGCTTAACCAAAGCACAAGAAAATCTACCTGCTGCCAGGGAGAGGCGTACCAGCCTAAGACCACTGCACTTGAGGTTGTTCTTCCGGGGACCACCCGAGGGAGCTCTGGGCATGGACCTCGGTTGCATCCTTGCTGAAGATCCACCAGAGGTTTGGCCATATTCCTGCACCTCCGTATAGGAAACGCCACATACCTGTGCAATGAGAGGACAGGCTATCTGCTCAAAATGACTGTTCCTACAGAGCTTCTCATTTCAAAAACATTGAAATTCTGACTCAGATGACAGTAAACAGATGGCACAGTGGGGTCTCAAGTATCTGTGCAGATCTATTAAAATATGAGGGATGTCTTCGTGTGTAGTTGAAGGCACATACCCTCCCTGTGAGTCTCTCTCCCCACAGTGAAGCTCTCTTTTCTGGATGCCTGAGCCACAAGACCTGGAGCACTGAAACAGAGCGCAAGCAGGAGGGACAGCTTTAGAAAATGAACTCTATGTGGTTGTAAGTGATGGGTGGGTTCCTGTAGTTACAGACACTGCAAGATCATTTTCTGTTGTAGTTAAAGAGCAAAAAAAAAAAGATGTGTTTTACAGTGTATTTTTCAGTCATTATATATGATGAGCAGACAGTTTGTGTCACCCGTGTGTTTTGTCATCCCAGCTTTGTGCTACGATAGGTAAAAATATGCCCATCTTTGGCACAAGTGCAGAAGAAAAATCTATCTGAACTGACTTCCACAGATTCACCTAGATGAAACTTCTCAGTTTTAGTGTCGGAGTGAGCCAACACATTTGACCCGCCACAAAGTAGCAACCCCTGCCAATCATGATCCATTTCAGAAGGATGGGACCCCATTGACCACCTATTATTCATACTCATGGCTCCAAGAGTATAGCAAAACACATTTTTACTAACAACTAAGTAATTTTAATGGGGCAAATAAAAATCACAGCACACAAAGACGAATCAAACAGAAACGATCTATAACGTTAATAAATATACATTTCCAAAACTGCACTACCTAAGGCTATGGTGGGCAATTCGAACATGCCAGGCAGACACCCTGTTAATGGCTAGAAAAGGTTCAGTGCCTACAAGGTTCAGTACACTGAAGACTTGAAGAGCGACAGGGAGGATGAAAAAAAAAGAAAGGCTGGAGATAGATGAGAAGAATATGTGCACAAAAGAGGAGCTTGAAGTTTTTTGGTTTTGAAAAATGAGACTGGTTTTGCTGTCATTTGTGGTCACACTGCTTCTGTCCTTTTGCTCGCACTCGCCTTCTTTCTCTCTCACGCTCAGCTTATTTCGCTGTGAGCAGGACTCAGGCAGCTCCCTCGCACACAGCCACAGAGAAGCAGAGTGGAGTGCGTGGAGCTCGAGTACACGATCTCACTAACCCAGGCAAGATTTTTCACAGATTTCTTTTTTTCCACTGCAATTATTAAGTTAACGTTGCTATTTTCAAAACAAATGCAAAAAAAGGGGTATCATCATTAGTAGTTTCAGGTGCAGATAATTATTGTTTTGCTCGTCATCTCTCAATATTCAGACATCTTCTTTCAGCTGCGCTCACCACAGCAGATCGTAAAATATTAATTAGGTCACCTACTGTATTCTGCACACAGGTAGTATGTAGTAATAATGTGTGAAACATAATGAATTATAAACACTGCAGTTAGTTTAATTCCCTGATTTTGGTTTTTGGTAGTTTCTTTGCACAAATGCATCTTCCACAGGTCACAAAAAGTTAGACAGATGTTCAATTTTGTGAAATATATAGAGTTACGTATTTTCCCCAACCTGCCTCCTCTACTCCCAGTTCAATTTGTTTGTGCCAGTATTATTTTCAACAAGCGCAGTGCGGGGAAATGAAGCAGAGCAGTAATGATAGTTCCAGATGAAACATGTTGCATTTCATTCTAGTCTATTGCGGCTGCTGGCTGTGAAACTGCTTTCTCTGTTCTATGATAGATTTCTCCCTGTATGATTGTTAAGTGTTTTTGAAAAATGGGCAAGCTGGAATGAGGGCTTTGTATTCTTTATTCTGAGGGTCCGACATCAAAAAAAGAATGTTTATTCCTGATGTTTTATATAGTTTCAGGACACTACTTTTTCATCTTTTGAACCGTACTGAGACAGACATGCCAATAAGCAACAAAGTGACCCACAAATAGAAAAGCCTCGCTGCAGATCTGAACTCAAAATTCAGTTCACTTCCACTTTCCTTGAGTTTCGTAAGTCCTTTTTTCTTACCTCTCCCCAAGGAGTGGGGATCCACTGAAGCCTCTCATTCTTAGGGCAACGCCGCAGGACGCAGGTCTCTTGGGCTTTGGGTCTATGGTGCTGTCTGCACATGCTGTCGGGCACCACCACAGCTTTGGCCCCTGGATCGGTGCTGCGGCAAAACACGCTCCGCTTCCTCAGGCCACGGCCGCAGGACTTGGAGCACTGAACGTGGACAAGTAGGAAGTAAAAGTCATTGTGGAGCAAAAGTCAAAACTATAGATGATCCTTGGGATACTAATGATTCACTAAGCAAAGGTTTAATGGCCACACACAGATTACTTGCACGCACATACACTGTAACTTATAGTCTTATGATTGGTTTAACCTTCAGCTTCCATCACATTTAAACATATTAACAGCAGTTAATATCCTTGGCACAGAGACTGTTAATGCATTCCTAATTCACCACATGGTGGATAAGCAAACAGAAGGTCACTGGTTTGATGGCAGCACATTATGGCCTGTCATTAAACACAATAAACCAATAACTCTGGGATGAATGTGACCCCAACTCATCAAAGTCCTCACTAACAGCAGACATTGGTTCTGTAAACTCCAAGTGAACTGCAGAGAGATGGACAGCAGAGTCAAACTGCCCCACTGGGACTGAGGAACACAGCCATCAGGGCAGTTAATCTGAACACACCGCATTAATTTATTAGAGAAGAGACACACACATCTGAGCATCTACACTCACAACTACACACATCCCAGTTGTCCTCTTGTCACTAAAAGCTCCGATTGATCTTTTCAGGGACGCTGGCCTTGTCTCTGCCTGACCGCAAACTGAACTCAGGCCGGTGTTACAAAATAGTGCAAGCACACGATTTGAGTGTCCCAAAGAATGATGGCTGAATGGCAGCTGAATGTCCGGACTGCATAGGTCACATCAGCTAAACATCCTGGAACAGTTGACAAAGTATCAGATTTGCTGCCAGGCTATTAATATTCTATACAGGAATATGAGCACTGAAAGGCTCAGTCTATTATGTGATTCACTGTAGATAAAGAGGAACCAGCCAAATCCATCAACCAGCCAGATCATTAAACGATGTAATCAAATACACGCTTTGCAAAGAAAAAAAACACAGTTCCATGCAGCGAATAACGACTTATTACTTACAAAAGAGTTCAAAGGTCATTTTAATCCACCTTATGTAGCTGTTTCGTTATTTAAGGATGCGCTATGTTACTAGATGGATACAGTTCATTCTTAATTAGATATGTCAAACCTAAAAATTTAAACAACACAAAAGATTTAATTTTGACAGTAGTTGAAATATAGAAAAGGGTAAGAATTTATTTTAATCTGAAATTTTTTAAAACTTTAATATTCCTGACTAGTGATCTTTCTTTAGTAGTAATACATATAGACTATTACATTGTGTAATTTATCTTGTACTGTGTTCCACAAATCCAGAACTCCCTATATATAGGGAAATATATCTTAATGGGACCCAACTATCTAAATAAAGGCAAAAAAATCCAACAGAGGGCAGCAGAGCATTTGTTTGAGCTTGAGTGAAACAACTGACAGCTTGGAAAGGAAACTCAATGTACGAGTGAATATGTACCTTCTTAGACACAGACAGGGTTCTGTCATGCAGAAACATACCAGTGTGCATTAACCACACACTGGTGATGCTTTACATGCAGTTAAGGAAAATAAATTAGCTATGACAGATATCCCTCATAACCTCTAACCCTGGTAGTAAAAAATAATGACTTAATGGCGTAGGAAAAGATGGGGGATTGTCACCTATGAGTGAAACAAACGTATTTTAAATCAAAATTAGAAAAACAATACCTAAAGCCTTTTTGCATGGTGGGAAATGCACAGGAGTAAATAAAATGTCTGATGGACAAATTCTATGTATGTTTTATCGTCTTGATATAATCCACTGAAAATATATGTAGAAATATTGAAAGCGTTAAATGTTGTGCTAACAGCTCTCTGAAGCTGTGCAGTGCTGCTTTGTTCTAAATGTGATCAGAATAATGCCATGGAGACAACAACAGTTTAATCTTTGAGTTTTTGCATACTGACATTTGCCAAGTGGCAAAACAACCCCAAAGAGTAGCTGAGAAAAAAAAAATCCATCAATAGATAAGTACATTCAAAGTGTTAACATTGAATTTGTTGACGGCACTAGTTTAACCGTTAGGTGAAGGGTCAGCAGAGTTATTGCAGACCATCCTGTGGGGAACAAGAATAACAGTAACTAGTGTCACAGAAATCTGTTTAGTAGTTGTCAAAATATTTTCCTCAAACCATGAATATAAACCTCATGTGGCAATAAAGAAAAAGGCAGGGGGTCCCCAAAGTCATTAGGATTTGACTTCCAGGGATCGTAAATGTCAGTACAAAACTTCATAGCGATTCATCCTAGGTCAAAGTGGACTGACTTGTTATGTCAAAATTAAAAGCTACGCTGCTCTTGTGGTTTTCGAATGTTGCTACAAACCCACCTGTGACCAAGATCCAGTGCTCCATTCTGGCGGGCAGGACTGGGTGTGGCAGGGCTGGACTTGGGCCGGAGAGATTACAGGGCAGAAGGAGTGCGCCACCGCTTCCTCCCGTTGGTAGGTTACCTTCCTCATGCAGCGCAGTGTCCTGGTTTGTTGACCTCCACCACATGACCGACTGCAGGGACCCCAGTCTCCTGGTGCCCAACTGTGCAGAGAGAGAGCAGAGGAGATTTAAGGAAACGTAGAAGGTCACTGCTCAAATACAGAAATTGAGTATCTTACTTTAGTGCCATTTCAGCACAGTTGTCTCACAGAGCTCTATATTCCAAGTTTAAGACCTTACAATATTACAGAAAACGACAATCCCACTCCATACTTTTTACCAAGTGCATGAGTGGGAAGGAAAACTTCCTTTTAGCAGGAAGAGGCCTCCAGCAGAACCAGGGTTGCATAGATGCATAGATACAAAGACTCAAGTGCTTTGATAAAATGATAAATTATACATCAAGCCAAGTTCAAAACAACCATATGACTAAGCTACTAATCAGGACATCCTTGATTTGTTGTGTTTATTTTAGGCCCAGTAAACCTCAATTACCCACTGAAATACAAGCAACTGTCATCGCACCAAAAAAATGCTTATTGTTGCGCTTGGTAAAATAGCCCTTTCTACCCTGGTTATATAAAAATAATTCAATTCAATAAAAATTAGATTCATGGCTCGAAGCTGGTTATCAGTAATAAAAAGAAAAAACCAAATATACAGCATATATTCTCATCTCCCTGCATTTCCATCAATCTCTGTATTTACCACTGTATATGAAACTAAACACGAATACTATTTCTATATCTGACTCTCCGTAACAGCTTTTTCAAGTTCCTCAAGGCCAACCACAACACGCAACACTTTTTCTTCCCCTTTGGCCTGTTTGTTTGGCTCTTTCATTTTTCTTTCACCTGTTCACTCTGCCCTCATCTTCTTACTTCTAATCTCTTCGCTCTTTGTCCGTTTGAAATCCTACTTCACCACTGATGAAAAGCCTCCTGTTATGTCTAAAATAGTTTCTGTCTTGGCATCAGGGCTGTAGGGGGAGATTTCACTAAATGAGTGGTCTGACAACCACAGGCTTAGATGAGGGAGATGGAGGGATGGGCAGATGGCGCTGTCCAGTTCTGAGAGAACATGCTACCACAAAGACCATTCCTCCATACCACCGACCTGCTTCAGGGGAAGAAAAAATGCTTTCATTTTTGTTCAAATGCCACAGGCAAATGAAGCTGCAGGACTAAACTACAATTTGGAAATGGGATAGATGTCAACCAGTGGGACCCAAAGGATTGGTTTGGGATTTTTTGGCTTGTGGACTGTTTTGCTTTTTCCCCTGCTGTTTTTCCTGGCTTATAAATAACAATATATCATTGGGGGAAAGTGGCTGAAGAGCAACTCCGCTTCACTGCAAACCACCACTGAGCTAGCTGTAATTTGTATCTCTAAAATGTTTCATTACCTGAGGTAGGAACAGCACGTTGCTGCAAAGGAGGTTCTGAAAACCTCGACTGTATATTTTCTGGTACTTGCATGGCTGCAGACCAGGTACCACCAGTGAATGGAACTTTATTCTAATTCTAATACTGGAGGCGTGTGGGTTTCTTAAGATCCTAAGCATAATTATATACCACAATCCAACCTTCTTTAACAAGCTGTCTGGTTTGTACTTCCCACATATATCCAGTCCTTTGGCAAATGCATTTACTGTGTGCTTTGTATCTTCACGATCATTCAGTGATCTCTAGAGGCTGTTGCAAGTTGAAATGAGTAATAAGATAAAGGTGCTCTTTTCCCTTTGAAGTTATTTTACTCTTAACTTTGCATTTTAGGTCATTTGCCAGTATAGATCCTAAAAAAGTGGTAAATATGCCTGGTACCTTAATACATCTTTTGAATTGATTTGCTGGCACTTACAAAACTGATGCTCATGCTGAGTTTAATGTCTTTAAAGCTGGATTCTCTTCCTAACTTCAAGCTGCCCCGAATGATTGAACTGACTTATTAAAATTCTCCTTCCGTCCCCATTTTATGGGAACCTGCTGCAGCATCACAGTCCAGCATCCCCGCAAAATGGAGAGAGAACAGGTCTAAAGAAAAAGAAAGGGAGTAGATAAGAGTGAAGGGGTGAGGCTGTGTGTGCATTATATTTTAGGCTGGGAGTGTTGGGCTGGGGGTGGGGGTTGACTGGCTCTGCATGGCTAGACTGGCCTGGCCCCATGGGAATCCTTCCATCTCTGCACAATAAAACATGGATAGGCCTGTCAGCACCCGAGATACATGTCACAGAGATAAACAGGCACTTTCACATTACCCCTCCTACCAGACACACACACACACACACACACACACAGAAACACTGATGTTCACTCACATAGTACACGTGCATCCCACTTCATTGTCAATTTTTCTTTTCTCTGCTGGGCTCTTGAATGCGTGCCCATACATCCTGGAGGTCTTAATGCAGTCATTAAAGCTTTCATGCTGCTCACTCAACTCAACTTGCTTCCTGAGTAGCATCCATAAATTGGCCCACTCACAACCATCTGAGAAAAAGTGTCAGCTACTGTAGAAAATAGAATCCATGGGTGTCAAACTTATTTATTTATTTCCCTGCATGGACAGTAATTATTTATCTGGACTATACCATTTTCTGCACTAAGCAAAAAGAGGCGGATGGGACACGCAACAAGGCTGCTTAATAGCTTTCACCGAGATAGCAGAAGTGGTATGCCCAAGATTAGGAGCAGGAAATGTCCTCTCGGGTGGTGGGAAACTTAGTGAGAAACAGAGGCTGTATGTTGGAGGTGTAACTGATAGCTGTCTGGCTTATTCAGCTCCTGACACAGGAGAAAGTTCAGTCTGGACTTGTTGCAGCATGGCTAATAGTGAACAAAATAACAACATCATTAAGATCAGAGCAGAAGCTTATATTTCTACTTTTAGAGCATGGTTTGGACCAGAAATACATAATTCCAGCATTATACATTTGGACATTGAACTATGAGAATGCGTGCTGCCTTTCTATGTTGGCATGTTGCTTTTCTCTGTGTGTGTTTGCATGTGCATGAGTGAGTACTCTTTCTGAACCCAAGACACAGTTCCTTGCCTGTTCTTTGGAGCAATGCTGTAAATCAAGCTAGCTCCATTTCCCCGAGCCAAAGCCCTACATACTGTAGAAGAGGGGCCATTTATTCAGCGCTGTTTCAACTTGTTACTCCATTGCACTATCTCCTGTTTTCCTCCTTTGCTTGCTGCATTGGTCCCAAAATGCACTGTCTCCTTTAAAAATGCATGCCATTAGGCGCAGTGTCTAGACCAAGGAGATAAAACACAGCCATGGTTTTGCGACTGAGAAATGCAGGAAGCTTTGGGCTGAGTATATATGAGGCGGTATGCACAGAAATCAACAATCATTGAGAGCCAGCTTTGATGTCGTCTTCCTGCTCTTTAGTCTTGCCTTTCTTTGTTTTTTCCATCTCATCCCCAAGGTTTCCTTTTTACTTATATAGCTGCCTAAAATTTGTTTCTCTCTTCTTTTTTTTTTGCATCATTAAAGTAAATGTTTCTTCATTCTTCTTCATCTGATATGTAGCTTAAAATGTCACAGTCCATCTTAAACATCTAAAGAGTTTGCATTCTAAGATTTCAATGATATTGGTTGTTTTTAACTACATTTCCACAATGAAGCCCTCTCTTTTTGTCATTTCACCACAAACACTGGCAGAAATGAGGACATGACCTCTGTGACATCAGTGGTAGATTCAGCTCCGATGAAGCATAAGCTCGGAACAAAAAAATTTGTGTTCTTTCTAGCGATCAAAAACAATATAGCGTTTTTTTTTTTTCCCCATATTTTACACTTTTAGGTCTCAGGATCATTAACAAGTTAAAAGACCAGGCTAAAACTGTTCAGTTCAAACTAAATGGTCTAAATGAAAGCATGAAAATCATCAGAGCATACGTGTAGACAAGCGATCAGTCACCAACACTTGACGCTCACATGGAGACACAGCTGGAGAAAACACTTTGAGGCAACAAAGAGTTATACAAAAGAGCACAAGATGCAGTGGGCTTTCATGTGTTT
>VVHJ01036211.1:0-13469 GCA_015107715.1 Tylochromis polylepis | reverse complement strand
AAGCACACATGTCCAAAAGAAGAGGAATCTAACAGTGGTTGAATGGTTTTTCTAAGTTGAACGGTGTTGAACTAGTAGCAGTCCAAAAAACGTACGGAATAGATAATAACAAAGAGGTAGGAGAATTATAGTTTGAATGCTTAATTAAGCATTCACACTAATAACAAGTATGATTCAGTGCAAAGAGGTCTATTAACACATAGTGAGTGAGAAAGGTGACTGAAGAAAAAATACTCAATGCATCATGGGAATCCCCCAGCAGCCTACACCTATCGTAGCATAACTAAGGGAGGATTCAGGGTCACCTGATCCAGCACTAACTATATGCTTTAGCAAAAAGGAAAGTTTTAAGCCTAATCTTAAAAGTAGAGTTAGTGTCTGTCTCCCGAATCCAAACTAGAAGCTGGTTCCATTCTATAATCAGGTTATTTCAGTTCGTGTGCCGGAGGAGGAAAATAGTCTACAGCATGGATATGGACATTACTTTTATTTTTATTGCATGAAAGGACGAGAGCATGATGGTGAAGTGCAAACTGCATCCAGTACAGAAACAACTCCATTATGCTGCTAACACAACCTCAGCTCTTTGCAAGCACTTGCACAGACGGCATGCTAGCACTAAGCTAGCCAAAAACCCAAGAGTGATGTTAATGAATGCTGACCCCACCCCAGCAGCCAGACCCTTAACTTCAACAGGTAACAAAAAGCAGTGATGAGCAGTCAGGCAGCAGCCCGTTTCTACCTGTTCATGTTTCTAAAGTAGAATCACTGTTGTGACTGCTTTAGAGTCTCTTTGTTTTGGTTTTTGTCTTTACTTTGTGCTGTCAGCTTTAAGTTCATACCCAAAAAATAAGACAAAGATCATGTGTTTCCTCATTGGAATAGGGATTTGTGTTGGTGTGTTGGACTGTAGCCCCAGGTTTATATTGGTAAATTTACCAATATAAACAATGCGTTTCAAGTCATTTTGCGGGAACACATGAAAGTAATGCAACCCATAATAATGCTTTTGATATGCTGCTTAGCGATGATGAAGCTAATGAGAACCCAATTTAAAATTGATAAGAATCGCTGAATTCTTAGCAACAGTCTGTGCATCCCACCTATACAGTTTATGAATGCAGTTTGTCAATGAAAACTTGCTTCCATTTGTTCATATCTTGGTACACCCATTGTCCAAACATGATAACTCTTGTACCAACTACTTAAAAAAAAGGCTTTCAAAATTGTGGCCCAATAAGGCAGCAGCCAAAAGTAGCTTCTCATATGAACTATAGGTAAAAGCTGTATAGACTGTAGGCTGTCAGATGTCCTTCTGTGCTAATCAGAGTGATCAGTCTGCATCTCAGCTTCAGCGCAGATGATTTTGTTTGACTTACTCATTTCAGCGTATCCACTTCCATTAAAGTGACTTCCTATCTGGTCTCTGGTGAAACAGGATGTGACATCATGTTGTGAAGCTGGCTTAGACATATCCAACATGACACCATTCAGACTGATAGACCCAACACAGCCTGGAAAACTGCTGCTATCCTGAGAGCCAAACAGGAAGAAAGACAAGTGTATAGACAGGAGGAGACACGTGTGAATAGAAAGGGGGAGATATTTCCGATAGAGTCAGAAACACACGACTCACTTGTATTTCCTCTGACTAACACAGCTATGATAACTTAGTTATGAGAATGTTACAGCTACTTGTGAGTTTCAAAAATGTGCGTAAAAAAATCTGTCCACATATTGATTCTTAGCACTATCTCCTTCCTGTGAAATCAGGACACGCTTGCAAAAGATGTTCAGTACCTCAAGAGTTTCTGTTCCAGGTACATAAAAAGCTTTGATAAATGTATTTTTTTTTTTTAATGTAAAATAAAATCATGAGTATTTGTGGTAATAATGTATGTGCCTTTTGTGTTTAACAGTGAAAAAAATGAAAAACGCTCATACTCTGATTCTTCTGCTGGTTATAGTGCGAGGTGTTCCTCCTAGGAAAACTTTATTGTCCACATCCAGCTGATTTCCTTTGACTGAGATGGATTCAGTTCTCAAACTGTTGACAGACACTGACATCAACCGCCAGCCGACCTCTGCAATCACCTGAGACACAGTGAACACCACAGCATTCAAACCAAACTATTTTGTCAAAGCTTAACACCAAAACCTCAAACATACTCAGCTTGAAATTTACTAAGTTTGACAGTCTTAAGTTTGACATATTGATGTGTCTACAGTGCCTCATGTCCAGTTAACTCACAGTGTGCCACTCTCCATTGTTAACAGCTACAGATGAGGTGATGGAGGCCGGACCTTTCCCCAGATCAGCTGACATCATCAGCCTCCCCCCGTTTAGGCTGAGGACAACAAAGTCCATCTGCTTGGAGTCAGAGAGAAGGAGGATCAACCCGTCCAGGCCCCAGCTTCGAAATAACAACCTCACCGTCACACTGAGGAAGGGAACAGACACAGTAGCAGAGACATAAAGGGAGACAACACACCAGAGACAACAGTGAGACAGAAACACAACACAGCAGAGTCAGAGATGTAGTGTTATACAAAGAAGAAGTGACCTGTCCCCTCTGTGACCTGAAAGTTGCCTCCGTTGCTATGGAAACTCACCTCTTTCTGACTGTGCTGGGGTTGATGATGAAGGTCATGTGACTGTGTCTGGACAAGCCAAACTGAACTGCTGACGGCACAAAGGTTAACTCCCTATCTGATGCACACTGCATCACACACAGAAATAAAAAAAACAAGAATCAATAAAAACAGACATATTGATTAAATTCATCACTTATAATGAATGCACTAAGAATAAGTAATAATGAAGATAGTAATTACCATTAGACCTTCAGGTGACAGGGCATCCAGTTGTGTGGGTTGAGGTAGAGGTAAATGAGTAGGGTCTGGAGTTACATTTACATCCTGGTCATCAGGAAGGATCACATCCTCAGCCTTCTCCTCCAAGACGCATTTGTCAAACTTCACCCCCTCATATCTCACAGCTCCTGAAAGGTCAATAAGCCTGCACAGAACCACAAAATCAAAACTGTTACCCAATCTAAGAGACCCAGTTACTATATATGTAGTTTTTGTCCAAACTCCTTTGGAGAACACAGTCTATGAAGGCTGAATCAAATAGCTCTTAAATGAGATGGTCTAGTCCAAGGAGGACTTAGTACTTATAATGCAAAGCGCCACACCTGACTCCTAGGTAACACTGACAGCAGCAGATAACAATCAGGACCCACCCTAAAATAATTTTACATTTTTGTGGCCGAGATCCATGAATCCTGTTTATTCTTCTTTGATTTAAGAAAAGCTGCTTCGTATCGGTGCTGGTGTCTAATGTACAGTACTATGCAAAAGTCTTGAGCCAATCCCCATTTCTTTATATTTGGTTAAAAAAGTAAGAAAATTACTGAAACTTGCAAACATCCATGGAAATACAGTATATAAGATGAAAACAGAATTTTAAAATCAATATTTAGTATGACCAACTTTATTCTTTAGCATATCCTAAACTCTCTTTGGCATTATTTCCTGTAATTTCTTTAAGTAGCCTTCAAGAATAGCTCTCCAGGATTCTTGAAGGACATTCTAAAGTTTTTCTTGGCAAAACAACCTCTTCTGAAGGTCGCAAATTGTAGATCTAATAGTCAGGGGAAACTGCCTTACATTTCAACTACCCAACTGGCTTTAAAAGGTCTGGGAATAGATATAAATCAACCTTTGAATATCTTAAGTTTGGAAATGAAATCTTTAATTTCTTTAATTCAAAAGAAGTGGTGTCAGAAAATAGGGACACATCTGTAAAATGCATTTCCAGGAGCCTTCAGATGGGTGCATTCAAAGAAGCTTTTGGCATGCTGCAGTGGTGTAATCAGCCTCCGAAGGCAGTCTTGGAAATATGCAGTCATTGAATTGGGACACAACTTGGATGTGTAAAACACTTACGCTCTGCCAACTATCAGGTGTTGGATGCAGCCTTTGAACAATCTAGATAATTTCTGTAATCTGATTGGTAGACGGGCATCATTGCCTGAAGGCAGCCCACCAATAAATAGAGAGGCTGGAGACAGCCGAGAAAATCCACCCGGCAACAGGGACACAAGCTTCTTATGTTCCTCATCAATCTGCACTGAGAGCGACCTGAAAGACAGTTGAGACAGGCCAGACAGGTGAGAAGTAAGAAAAATGAGAAAAGTGAGCATGTTATGCTAATACTTACTTTTTGTTGATGGTAATGATCACAGAATGTTTCATTCTGTCACTGAAGGATCCTGCATCAGGCTTCATCACAGTTACCTTACGTGTGGCTCCGCCCACCTCTCCAAGCTCTACCTCCAATGCTCCTGAGACTAGGTGAACAGATAGGAAGTGCTGCATATACAGACACATACAGATAAATTCAGGTTACAGTGTCACTCACATAACTTTGTTAGTTCAAATAGACTTGGTATACATGTGATCTAAATCAGTCTCACCTGTTTGTGTGAGAGGTTGTTACTGAAAGCAGCCAGCAGGACCCCTGATTGGTTGTTGGAGGAGAAGGAGAAGAGCAACTCTGCTTCTTGACCAAACGATGGTGGAGTGATCTGAACATAGCCTCCGGCCAATAGGGACACACTTCGCACCGCCTGGTCAATACATTAATCAGTCAAACAACTAACCTGTAAATCAATCAAGCTGTTATCCTATGAGTGTGATCAGTGTTCATTAAAAATTCACAAAAGTGACCTCAAAGCACTTCATAATCTAAGATATAGATAGTACGATATTAGAAAGAAAATCCCAAAAATCAGACGATACCCTACGAGCAGTATTTGGCAACAGTTAAAGGGCAGCAAGAACTGCTTTTAACAGGAAGTGACCTCTTACAGAACCAGGCTCAGGGTAGGGGTAGCATTCTACAACAACTGGTTGAGGGATTTAGGGGAAAGAAGAGAAAAAAAGAGCACAGAGACACAAGGCCAAAAGACAAACCATGGATGGGAGAAGAAACAATTTAATGTCGCAGTAGTTGTGTGTAAATGGTTCAGGAGTAAAACGAGGAGAGTAGAAACAAATGCCCAGTGCATCATAGGTAGTTCAGTAGTTTGAGCCTGGGTGGTTCAAGGACACCTGTTCCAGTGTTAACTAATAGTTATTTCAAAATGGAGATTCCAAAGTCTAATACTAAAAGTATGGAGGGTGTCCGTGTCCTGAATCTACGTATATTAGTTAGAGGGGTTTTGTATTGGTGTAAGTATGTACGGATTTCAGGTTTTTTTTTCATGATCCAGTGAATCAGTGATCACATCTACAGTAAAAATATTTAAGTTAAAATTATTTTAAAAAATATATAATTAACTGTTATAATTAATTATTTGAATTTGAATTTCCTGTTTATTTCATTCAGCTTGAATCTCAAGAGACTTTGAGAAATAGAGATAGCTTGTAGAAACAATTTTAGCAGCAATAACTAATAAATAAAAATAATCATTTTCTTTTTCAGTCTCTTGCATTATTGCGGATGAATTGTGGCCCATTATTCCTTCAGTTCATTGAGGTTTGTGAGTTTGTTTGTTTGTTTAAGGTTCTGCCATAGCATTTCATTTAGGTTCTGGAGTTTGACTGGTAGCCTAGTTATGCGGGCTTCCCATGATGAACTGAGTGTTCTTTTTTCACTCTGTGTGTTTATGCATCACTATTGCATTTAATCAGTTAGTCATTTCTCAACTCTGGCTGTCTCTTTCTTCTACAGTTTTCTTTGCTCCTGTCTCTCTCTGGTCTCTTTTCTTTCACCTCATCTTCAACCAGTCACAGCGGATGACTATATTTTTCCTGAGCTTGGTTCTGCTGGAGCTTTCTTCCCCTTAAGAGTTTTTCCTTCCTGATGTTGTCTTTCTCATAGGGGGTGGTCTGATTCTTGGGGATTCTTTCTAATATTGTGTGATAAAGACCCTACAATAGCACTTTGAGGAGACTATTGTTGTGAACTGAACAGAAAATTAAATTGAATTGAAATTAATTGAATTGAATGGATTTCCTAACATGCTTAGGAAAGATTGTCCTGTTGTTTATATTGTAATCTAAAGGCCCTGCAATAATCCTGAGAAAACCCCAACAATCAGATGATGCCCTGTTAGCAAGCATTTGATGACAGGGGGAAAGAAAAACTCTTTCAACAGGTAGAAACCTCCAGCAGAAATAGGCTCAGGGAGGGGCAGCCATCTGCCACGAGCGGTTGAGGGTGACAAAAGACACACTGTGGAGAGCCAGATATTAATAATACCTAATGATTAAATGCAGGGTGGTATATAAATATACAGAGAGTGAAAAAATGTGAGTGAAGAAAAAAGGATTTCAGGAAGGGTTCAGGGTCACCTGATCCGGCCCTAGCTATTAGCCTTATTATAAAGCAAATTTTAAAGCCCAATCTTAAAAGTAGAGAGCGTGTCTGTCTCCCGAATTCAAACTGGAAGCTGGTTTCACAGAAGAGGGGGCTGAAAACCGAAGGCTCTGCCTCCCATTCTACTTCTAAATAGCCTAGGAACCACGAGTAAAGTGCTCTATTGTATAGTGTCCTATATATGTGTTCTATATATGATACTGTGGGGTCTTTAAGATAAGATGGGGCCTGATTACTCAAGACCTTATATGTGAGAAATATTTTAAAGGATTATTTTTAAAAGGATTTTTTCGAAGAAGAAGCTTTTCTCCTGGCAACCCCCAAAACATCTTATTTATAAGTCTGTTTCTAATTGTAATGTCATGAACTTTAACATTTAAAAAGCTAACTGGAGCCTGTATAGTCTGAGCTTACCTTAAGTATGCAGCCTTTCCTGACTCCATGTGCATCCCTTAGCAGGTCAAAGTTGGACCGAGCAATCTCTACATTCTTTATACACCCCACGTAAGACCGGGATGCTACTTGTCGCCTAGCAACAGAGAGATGGCATTCACAGGTGACAACACAGTTAACACAAACCTGTCTGGTTATATTATAATCACCTTTGTTTTCAAAAGCTCACCTGATTGGTCTGGAAGCAGGAAATCCACCAATGTATATAGGGTCGAGATCAGATCGGTTCAGGTCAGAGGCCTTTCCAGGAGAGTCTGCTTCCAACACTTCCTTCTCCGATGACTGGTCAGCTGCCATAATGGACAAGTAACCTGGCCACACAGAAAAATGTGAAATAACATTTAGTAGCGTGGACACACAAGTAGCAGCAGGAGTATTACTAGGAGTAATGCGTATGGTGCATACCTTTGCGTTTGTTCCGCTGAAGTGTGATTTTGTACCACACTCCGGTGTTGTACTTCCTGTTGGAGGTCAGCATCAGAGCACCAGAGCCAAGGTCAAAGGTCAAACGAACACACCCCTCCACCAACTCCATGGACAGGAAGTCTCTCTGTTGGTGACAGAAAGTGAGGTATGTGTATGTCTCCTTAACAATAAGAAGCCCAGCAAAGACTGTAAATGTGCGTGTCATACAGTGTTGTTGGAGGCCAGGTACAGCAACAATCCGACCGGAGACAGAGTTTTAAACTGCAAAACGATGAATGTGGAAGTAGACCGCAGAGACTTCTGGACCACTGAATAGCCAGATCCATCGAAGTGAAAGGAAGTTTCCTCTGCTTGGGGACTGTGAGTGACACAGAATACAAGTCAGAATTTCCATAGGGTATGTGCAAATTTAACAAACTGTGCATGTAACACATGTTTGTGTTGCGTGCATATAAGTGCTGTGTACATGTAAATATGTTAAAACTTGTGTGAGTACCTGCTGAAACAGCCGCCACACTCTCCCTCTCTATTGTCATAGTTCCAGAGTCCGATGTTCTGCTCATTCAGTGAAACTTCACCCAGGCAGCCCTGGAAGGTGGTAGATCGCAGTGCTGCAGGCCGCTGAAATCAAACATACTGAGTTAGCCCTTCTTCACCTGCACACACACTTGCATAACTGACGTGTCCCAATCTTACCTGTGTATGAGCTCCCAGCCCTCCGATGTAAACAAAGCTGTTTTTGTCGATGTCGAAAACTTGGAAGGTTCCTGGTGATGTTGCTGTTACCACTGGCAACAGCACTGACTCAGAATCCAGCTGATGGACTGACAGTGCAACATGTGCCCCAAATCTGCCGGCATCATGACATTGTGACACATACAAACACAGCTGTAAGCCTATATTCACCTGCATCTTCAATCGTGTGGTTAGTTGTGATCATTTAGTCTGTTTTTACCGTGTAGCATTGATCTTTGTCCATCTATTGTTGGTGATATCCAGTCCAGGAAACTCAAGCCGGGTGCTGCCTGAGCCCACATCCCACAGTAGAGAAACTTGTCCATTATGCATCTCAGCAGCCAAGAAGTCCATCTGAAACAACAGCTTCACTTAGAAGGCAGAATGAAACCATTTTTGTTTCTACTCATTAACAGCAAGTTATGTCTTTACCGTAGTGTTGCTGCCCAGGTAAAAGAGCAGGTTATCTGGACTGGTCGTCTTCACGGTCAGATTCAGAGTATTGAAGTTACTGGACTGAATCGATGGTCTGTAGGATCGAACACAGCCTCTGTCCGCTTGCAGTGCCACCTTAATCTGATGATATTACACCACAACACCATCATTATCAAGAGAATATTGTGAGGTCTTTATCTTACAATGTAAAGTACCTTGAGATGACAGTTTTTGTGGATAATATTCAACTGACACATCATAATCATTGTCACAGATGTCCTAATATAGAATTCTGTGGTTTAAGTTGGTTGGTATCTACACTGTTTGCTGTTCATTTCTTTTCTGTTTAACAACCTATAGAGTTTTGTAGATATCTATACTCATTTTAGGACAGTGATAGAAGCCACTGTGCAAGTGTGCATTTGTGTTTGTGTGTATGCACAAGTTTATTTACCGATGCTGCCTGTCTGCGAGCCTGATGGATCAGCTCTCGGATGTCAGACAAGTTTCTGCTCAACGTTTCTCCTAAAATTCTCATTGGCTTTATTCTGTCCATCAGATGCTGTGTACGATACTCCGCCTCCTCCATCTTATGCTGCATCTCATTGGCTGAGTGCACAGGAAACAGGAAGAGTTAGGCTGAAGATTTAGATTTTTATGAAACCAATTCATTTGCGTAAAATCTCAATGACAAACCTGCAGTGTGTGTAAGAGTCACCAGCTGACTGGTCTCCCTCAATGTATTGTTAGTGTTTTCCACCAAAGAAGAAGAATCCTTCAGGTGTGCTCTGAGTCTCTGCAGCCGCTGCAGTGCCTTCTGCAACTTGGAGTGTGCTGCTGCAGTCTGAATTTGGGTCTGCTGCAATGCCACAGAAGAACCTGATGGACAAGATTAGTATCACTGTATCAATATATCAGTGCATTCTTACATCATGCATATCAGTCCTCTTACCATTTGAAAGGCTCTGTAGCACTTTGACGGGCTGACGGAGAAGGAAGCTGGAGTTATGAACACTGTCTCTAACAAGTCCAAGTCTGCTAGTTACCATGGAAGCATTCAGCTGCAGGTCTAAATAAAACAAAGAAGAAAAAGTCAAGTTTCATCTAAAAGTAGCTGTAATTCAGTCCACACATGGCTGATGTGCAAATGGCCTTTAGGTCATGATAGTGTATGTCATTGTTTCAGAAACAGAAACATTATCACACCTTCAGCCACACTGCTAATTCTTTGGCTTTCTTCCAAAATAGCAGAGGAAACTTCCAGCCTTGCTCTGCCTTCTTCTGACAGTGGCTGCTCTGACCAGACAGTCTGAAATACAAAGAAATGAAGGTGTTATACATTTGCACACCAGCAGCCTCTCATTCACCTTATTGCACTGCTGTCTCAGGCTAAATACAGACATACCATGTTTAGAGCTAAGGAGACAGATACTAGGGCAATTGAAGCCATTTGATGGGCAGAGTCAACTCGTTCTGTGATGTCACTGTCAAACTGAGCCAGCTGACTGCCATTCTGAGACATGTTACACACTGATGACAGAGAACTGAGAGAAAAGAGTTTTTATTTCAGTGGGAAAAGAAACAGCAGGAGCACACAAACAGAGGAAGAGGAACACAAAATACCTGTGCAAGGAGTGAGCATGGGTCTGCAGCAGGTGGGCATGTTTCTCTGCATGGTAAACATTCTCCAGAGCATCGGTTTTTTTCAGCCCGATAACCAAACCATTCACCTGTTTCCTCAGAAGGGGGCACCACTGACCCAGCTCAGCAGCCAACACCTCAACCTGCTGATCAGTGTGACATAATTATTATGGCAAGCACCTGTTGGAAAGCTTTATTATTAACTCCTATAGTTTCTCTTACTCTGGTGTGGTTTGTTAACTCCTCTGTCAAGCTGACAGCATCTTCAAGCAACAGCCGGCTGTCCTCCATTTGTGAGTCCAAAGACAGACACGCCACTCTTAGGTTCTGATGGCCAGACTGACAGAAAAAGAGAGAGAGAGTAACAAAGAGACACCTTTGAATTTCAGGAGAATGCTAACACAATGTCACGCGTGTTTTATAAAACAGAGAAATAGCAAAAAAAACCCAAACTTGAGTCTTACTGACCTCTCAACACTTTTGACTACAACGCTATTTTGAACACAACGTGCAAACTCCACGCAGATTGGGCCCAGCCAACAGGAAATTAGCGATGCTCAAAAACTAGTTAATGCATTTATTTATTTTATTTTATGTCTAGGTTACATTATCAGGCTGTTCTAAAAGTTTCCTGAAAGGCCTTCAGGTGATCTAAACTGCACCAGGGAGAGACTACAGGGACTAGACTATGATCCTAAACCATGTGGACCCTCTGCTCTGCAATTAGTGTCCAGTTTGACTTTAGGAGTCAGGAGCATTTTTGAGAGAAACGTTGAAGTTGGATAACTCAGTAATTTCATTTCAGCCTGTGGTTTGTGTATGTGGACTTACCTGATATTGCTGCAGCAATGTGTGTGCAGTGTCCAGCAGAATGTTTGTTTCTATGTTTTGCTGCACTGCGTCATTCAGCGTTGTGTTTGCATGTTGCAGTGTTTTAACATCAGTAGTAAGTAAAGTGGAGAGAGGGTTGAACTTGTCGTCAGTGGCCATCCTGCTGGACAGGAAGTCGATCTGTACCAATTGAAAGAGAGACTCTGAAAGGCTGGAGAGAGAGAAAGAGAGAGAGAGAGAGTATGTTACCACTGTCCTTGTGTGTTTGTTTATCAACTATATTGATATATTGATCAAACAGACCTGAGCTCCTGATTGGCTACAGCCTTTGAAGCTGTTAGGTTTACATCTTTGATGCTGTTTAATATGGACTCCACGTCCTCCAGCAGATGCGTCTGATTGGCTGAACTGAATTCTTCCTCTGCAGTCTGATTCAGATGTGCTGCTTCCCTCTGAAGCACTACATCAATTACAATTTTCATGTTTGATTAAAAGCAACTCGTTTTCTGTTTGTTATGGTGTCTTTGTTGTTTCAGCGATGTCATTATTCATTCATTATTCATCATTCTGATATTCTGTTGTTATTTACCTTGAATGTTGTCTTGAAGTCTGGAGATACCCTCCAACAGTAGTGCACCCTGGGAAAAGTTGTTGTTTGTGGACACGCCCACTATCTGGACATCGTTAGACAGACTTTTGGCCTAGCCAATCAGGAGACGGGAAAAATAAAACTCAACTCCAGTGTACTGGGTTTAAGACATATGATTAGATTCACACTGTGGCTTGTGTCACTCTTTTCTTTTTTTTAAGTTTTAAAGGACCAGTCAGTTATCAGATGTGGAGAGTACAAAACTGCTCAGAGCTAGCTAGCAACTAGCCCTAAAATTACTGCAAATTCTCCATGTTATCCACTATTCCAGGACCCAGTACCTTCTTCTTGTATTTTACTTTTGTTGCACTTGCCTCAGACACATTTGACCAAAAATCGGACTGAACATTCTTCCATTGTTTGCAATGTGTGATGTATTACAGTAAAAACTATAGGGGTGAAAACACTTTAGGTGACACACAGAAAGTGGTGTAAAGAACCTTTAGCAGACAGGCGGGTGTGCCTACCTGCTGCACTAGAGAGTCGAGCTCAGAGGTCAAATAATTTAGACCTTCTTCCACTCTGGACATAGACACCATAACAGAGTTGTTCTGTGAAGACACCACCTGGAGAGACATGTCATCATTAATTCAGTTTGTCGTACATCTTGACATGATCAACAACTTAATCACATTTTTGTACCTGCATTTCTCTGGTCTGATTCTCCAGCAGCCACAACTGCCGGTATGATGACACGGCAATGGTACTCAGGTTGAAAAACAGGAAGTGATTGTGTAGCTCATCCAGGTCATCCAACAAGATGCCAGTACATTTGTCATTACATGCTGGAAATAAAAAAGAACATATTAGTCGCATGTCTTATGTTTGTGTATGTGTGTGTGTTTGTGTGTGTGTGTATGTGTGTGTGTGTGTCTATTGTATTTACTCACACACACACTCGCCTTCCTGGAAGATGTTCCTCTCTTCACACTCATTACATGACTGACCTTTGACCCCATGCTTACATTCACACTCTCCAGTCAGCACATCACACAGCAAGTGGAGGGAGCCCCATGCACTGCAACTACACTGTGAACACACGCGGCCTGGTACCGATGGGTTACCATAGTAACCAACGGAACACCTGGAGGATGGCAGTGTGAAATCACAGCAAGCAAATTTTCACAATAAAAGTTGTATTAATTAGATGACAACTTCAGTCTATGACAGAGGGTGTAAAGACAGATGTGATGTAATAATCTCACCTCTCACAGTATCTCCCTTCATAGCCAGGCTGACAGGCGGTGCAGTGGAAATCACCTGCTGCTCCTTCCAAAATGCAGGTGGGACTAAAGCTGCACACATACATAAAGAACAACATGTCAAAGTTAAATCAACTCAAACCAGATGAACGTGTTCAGGTTTACTGTACCTGTTTAAACAATTAGTGCTCAATAACAAATATCAATTTGTTATTATGTTTGTTATTAGTATTTTGGACTGTTTGTCAGTTGAAACAAGGTTTTTAAAGTTACTTTGATATAAGGTTTCCACTATTTGCTGTTTAGGAGCTGGGCCTAAATGACAAGAAGCACATGCTTAACTTAGCTCATGTATCTAAATAGCCTGTTATATAATAGAATATAATAAGCAGAATGGGCCTTTCTTTGTGAATTTTGCATCTTGTCCTGCTGCCTGTGCTGGTTTGCTCTCACAGTCCAAAGACTGTAAAAATAACTGCAGATTCTAAAAATCGGTTCCAGGTACGGATGCCGGGGAGAGTAGGTGATAAGTGTCTAGAATGAATGTTGCATTAATATGTGTAAAAAAAATTTTTTTAAAAAGTGGGCTAAAAAGCCAGTCCATATTTAATTGGATATTAATATTGTTCAGTGTTAGTCATTTCATATTTATTCATACTGCTGCTGCTACAATAATTAGGTTTATTTTATGTACTACCCATACCATACA
>VVHJ01036209.1:0-10169 GCA_015107715.1 Tylochromis polylepis | reverse complement strand
TAAAATACCATAATTATAATAAAAGATAAAATATTAAGTGTCAGGAAGACACGAAGTACAAGGTAAAAGTGCAAGTACTATTTCAAGTGCCAGTACTACTTCAAGTGCAAGTACTACTTCACTTTGTTGTACAGCCTGACTGCAGTAGGGATGAAGGAGCTGCGGTAGCGCTCCTTCCTGCACGGAGGGAGTCTCAGTCTCTGACTAAAGGAGCTACTCAAGTCCTCTATAGTCTGATGCAGTGGGTGAGAGGGATTGTCCATGATAGATGTTAGCTTGGCTAGCACCCTCCTCTCCCCCACCTCCTCCACAGTGTCCAGTGGGCAGCCCACGACAGAGCTGGCCCACCTAACCATATCTAAAGTATTACACTCTGGTTTAAATCCCACTACATCACTGAGACAATACTTTTGACAGCTGTGCTACTGTAGTTCTCTTCAGTTCTTTTAGTTCTCTTCTGAAGTCTTTGATTGCAGCATTCAAGACTTGAACTTGAACCAACTTATTGTTGGTCTTAAACACACAGTTCCTTAGCCCCCATTTGCTGTGGTGTACCTCAAGGGTCCAGCTTGGGTCATTCTGTGTTTTTGTTATTCATGTTGCCTTATTGATTTTCATGAAGTACACTATTCCCTTTTGTTGTTATGTTGATGACATCCAAATTTACTTTCTTTCCTATTAAATACATTCCTGTTTGGATGCTTCTGTCCCACTGCAGCCTGTGTTTAACTGTTTAACTAAATAAGACTGGTTAACACAGAATTTTCTTACCCTTAATAAAAACAAGACTGAAAATATTGTGTCTGGAAATCGCACCCGTCTGAATGGTTTAACTGATACCCTTGGCCCTCCTACTTATTATTGTTCCCCCAATGTTAGAAATCTTGGAGTGTTTTTAGATAGTCCTTTTAAATTAGAGAAGCAAGTGACCACAGTTGTTAAGACCAATTTTTACCCCTCAGCCATAAAAGGATGATGGGGTGTTGTCATCACCCCACTAGGTAGGTGGGTGGTTGAATTCAGTGATTTTGAATTCATATAATAGGTGCCGCTACTAAAAATCTAGGATGAGTTTGAATATCAGTGACCTCGACCTCAAGGTCAAAGTCAGAGGTCAACTTTTCTAAAAATCGCCTAGGCGATAACATAGGTGCATGTAGTAGGAGGCTGAGGTGTAGCCAGTATTTTTATCATCTACATGAAATTGCCAAATGAAAATCCTATCTTCCTCCAGTAGACTTTGAAAAAAAAAATCATTCATGCTTCCATCATCAAAGAAATAAAAATGAAAGTGATTACATAGAGTACTGGGGGAAAGTCTTTTTTTGTCATTATTAGTGATGTGGTCACTTTGTGGTCCAACAGATTCTTTTCAGTTTGTTTGCTAGCACTAAATTATGCTAAACTCCAGGAATTCTGGTGGACATAACACAAGTCTGTTGACATAAAACAATCCACTTAAATGATACACGAGCTCCTTTGTTTTGTCTTTTATAGAATTGCCAATATTTTCACCGTTTGATTGTAATTCTGGTGCATTCTGTCAAATGCACACGTGCAAACGAGAAACGGGCCGTTCCCTTTTGATGTTTTCTCCTGTGCCTTCAGATTCAATCAGCCCACTTGACAAAAATAGAAGAGGCGCCTGGGAAATATCCCTCTGCGGTAGTAACAGAAAAAGACCAAGAATTCAGAAGGGAAATTGCAGTTTGACAGTAAAAAGATATGGCATCTGAGTGAACCCAGAAGTCCCTATTTTCTTCCTGCCCTCTGTCTTGTATGGTCTTGATTTTCATTAAGGATCTGACAATAGTGGTGCTGTCACAGTAGATGCAAATGCTTTCACCAGCTGTTTTGTTTGTGTCAGCAGATCGTTTTAGTTGGAGCAGAGGAGCGGTTTTGCAAGACAACTCTTGAAAAAGGGAGAGAGAGAGAGTCATGAAATCTATAAAATGCGTGTACTGCCATGGAAAAGGGGTTAACATTATCAGTATGTGCTGCTGATAATCACACTAGAAAGAAGGTGCATGGTCATAGAATAACAGGCCTTAAGAGTGCATTCACATATTTTTAGAGATGGCAGGCTTGAAAGAGAGCCATTGGTGAAGATGGCCTGAAAGGCTCCGGCTGCCTTCGCCTGATAGGGGGTTAGCGCTGGCAAAGAGAAGGATAATGGAGCAATGATCTAGCCGCCTCATTGTTTAGAAAAAGCCCACGGCTGAGTCTGGTGCTGAGGCACACTGTAGAAGAGGCCTGGGAACAGTGACAGGTAGTAAACCGTGCAGTGCAACTTTTAGCACTTCTCACATGCTCTGGGGTATGCGGGGTATGGTTTTAAAGCCTAATGTTCCTAGATGCCATCTATGGATTAAAAGGCTGACAGGCACTAAACAGCTGCCCTTTTTCAAGAAATCTATAGAGCAGTACTTATGGCCACACACCCAGTGTAACAACCGATATTAGTCAATGTGTGAATGAGTCTTCGCCAGCGACCCAAATGGGCACGTCTGGTAAAATGTGTCATCCTGTGAGCCAGACCTAGATGTAGTTATGATAATGCTGCATGCTGTAAGACTGCCCAGTTGTTTCATTTAGAGGTTAACATTGCATGAGAATAAATGTCAGGGCTGTGGGGTTGATGTAGTCTGAATTTGCCACACTGAGTCATTGCTCGACAGGCTCTCTCAGTGGGGGAGACTGAACTGGCACATCACCACCAGAGCTGTGCAAATGCCAAAAAAATAAAATAAAATAAAATATTGTTTTCATTATGCTAATCCCAAGCATGACACCAATTGTGCTGCTCATTCAGTTTGGGGGGTATTTGTCACACTTTTTAGTAAATGTCATGCAGTGGGGGAACAACTCCAAGATAACACGAATGTATGTAGTAACCAGGGATGTACAAAAGAAAATAAAATGTTTGGTTTCAAACAAAAGACAAATCCAGTGAGTATGTTGTTTTTGCTTTGTTTTCTTGCATTGCATTCTTTAAAACCTTTCTCTGCACAGTGGTCTAAAGTAGCTGTACTTTGTAAAACCTGGTATCTGCAATATTCACTTGTTTGTACAGCTGAGAAATGTGACAGAAAGGCCATTAGAGCAAAGCTGGCAATGAAATCCATCACTGATGGGCTGAAGGACTAATGATTCAGAAACATATTCATTTCCTTGTCCCCGCAGGCACATTTAGGCACATGCCACAAACAAATCTCCATCAAATATACTTTCTAGAGCCACTTCAGGTCTAGGGTACATCCTTTCTGTCACCCAGAAAGCATGTTTGTATAACTAATCATTAATCATACAGTATTGTTATGGATGATGTTCACTTTAAAGCGAGGACATAACCGAAAACTCTTCCTGATCTCCTTAAACAGTCTCCATCCAAACCCTTTTGTACATTATAGAAAGAAAAGCTCTGGTAAAGAATGAAACCAGAATTAGCTGAAGTGTCACAAAGTTACAATATTGTCCTTATACTTTATATTTTTTCACCTGAACACAATAATTGAATAAAATAAGCAATTAAAGTGGTAAAAAAAAAAAAGTAAATGCTTTGTTCATTTGTGGTTATACTTAGAAATGTAGCAATTTCTAATGTATGAGTGATACATGAATGTATGTGAGCAGCCAACCGAAACCAGCCTGTGGTGTTCTGCCAGGAGCATTTTCACGCTACATGCATTTTCATTTGACACCTTTTAATGGCTTTCTAAGGCCTCCCTATTGTTCACAAGTGTCAAACTTTGTCTATAATTACATTTTTCCCACCTCTCCAATCCAAGAAAATCTCTGTTTAGTGAGTTTTTACATAGAATATCCTTCATTAAGTGTAATTTGATTGACAGCTTTGATTATTTTATTCTTTATGTTGAGCTCTTGACTTAAAAAAAAAATAAATGCATGCTTAAATTTATAATAAACACTCCCGATGGTCTAACGCAAATTTTGATTTTAGCAGTGCATTTGATACATTAATAACTTAATTATTTGAAATTTTATAATCCAAAATTTGTGCATTTAAATAACATATAATATTTTTTACATATAAAAGAAGGCATTATAGATGTTGCACATCAAGCTGCCTTATATTTAGCAAAACCAGCAAGTTCAGTATAAATACATTGTAATAGATGTATTTGTGCCAAAGTGCACCTCATAGCGGGAATATTTCATAGAAACGTTTTTTTGTAGCTTCATTGGACTTTTCTTTGGAGGTTAGATCAACCGTTTTGGTTAATGATGAAATACTTAAAAAGCCAGCGTGTGTTAGTTGTAGTGTTAACTCACCAATGATTAACTAAAAGGAAATGTGACAAATAAGTAAACACCTAATGCCAGCTTTAAAAAAAAAAAAATAGTTCAGAGATTTAGTGCTGCTGTGGCTAATTAATTACCCTGTTGAGCTTGTCGTTTGCAGTTTTTAAAAATTTTTTTTTGCTTGACTTCATTATAATTTTATAATACTAATAATTACATTAAATTATAATTATAATACTAATAAATACTACTAATAATTTTTAATTCTTAGACTGTGGTTCCTTTTTTCCTATTACAAATACTTACGATCCCAAAGCTTTACAATGGTTCCAGTCCTTTTATCGCAAATTGGATGATGTAACTTAAAAAAAAAAAAACAGTCTCCCAGGCTGTTGTTGTTGACCTAAATAGTAAGCAGAATGCCAGATAGGTTGCATTTTGCAGACGTATAAAGCACTTCATCTCTTCTTTTCTTTTGTGTGAAAGTGCAATAATATAAGTCAGAACATTAGGAGGAGAACAGCTTCAGCTCCAGGGTCACCTATTCGGGGGTCAATTATGAATAATTTGGGTGCAGTCTTGAGAATTTTGCTGAATACAACATTCTCTCTCTTATGAATTCCTCTTTTAAATGCAAACTCAAATTTCACCCATTAAGCTGCTGAGAGAGCTTTAAAAGCAATTATCCGTATCTCTCTATCCATAGCTCCCTTTTGCTTTGCTTATTCTCCTGATTCCTCCCATTTCTGGGGCAAATCCTTACACATTCCCATCATGTTTTGATGGCCCACTTTTCTGCTAGCGAGACTGTACTGCAAACTGTTTCCTGGGTTTTGTACAAAGACTTATTACTGTAATGCTGTATTGCATTATGTTAGTGTGTGTTGTTTAACTGCTTCAAAGCTAATGCAGAACTGCTAGTAAGGGAAAAAATCTGTGTATATTTACTTGCTGTAGGTCAACAGACCAAGTTTTTAGAGATGTTCTTTAAACACTCATTCATTTCAAAGAGTCTTTTTAGTTTTTTGACCTCAGTAGTCAGTGAATTTTCCCTTTTTCTAGGCTTGTAATTAGTCTTTTGTATGATTTTTACAATAGAGCGCTGATTTCTTGATATTGTATATTAAATTATTGCTGGGGAAGAGGTCCAATTGTTTCAATTCACACTGGTTGTATTTTTAATCGCTTACTCATAGTAAGAACTATAAACAAGTCTCCACATGTTCATAAATTTTGGGACCTAATGTATTCCCATTATCACTCAATGTCACACACTGGCTTTGTGAGGTCCAAATTGAACTCATGCCATTTCTTTTTTTGCACTCAGTAGATTTATAGAGAATGAGCACTTTTCCTGTCCTATTCAGCTTCAAACTACTGATTAATAACTCTTTTGAATTATAAAGCTTTATTTCTAAAATCATCATTGGATACTCTTCTTTATCTTCTGCAGCTGGAGTTTAAAACTGTGTAAAATAATCGGAAATGACCTACACACACCAAAAATAGCTGGTGTAGTGAAAACGTTCTAATCTTGCACTCTTGAGCAAACTTTGCATTTTGTTTTAATGATCTGCTGCTTCTTGAAGGTGAAGACCTGCTAGAAGCAGACTTGATTTAAAATGTGCTGTAAGGATTTGCTTCTTACTAACTGTTAGCGGTTGTGGGTTGCCCTCTGTGCACTCCTTTCCCAGCTGAAGCGGCCGGGTCATGACTTGAACTACAGCAGGAGACTGAATCTGTCTGAAACATTAACCAGTGCAATCCCTCAATCTGCTGGGACAAAAGAAAGCAATCTGCCTATGAAACCAAAGAAATGACCTCAGGCCAAAAGGTAGCTTTAGCATTACACTTCTCAAACACACACACACACACACACACACACACACACACACACACACACACACACACACACACATACAAATCTGAAATCTTAATCTGAAGAGGAAGTGCCACTTGTACACTGGGATATCTTTAGGATCTTGGAGAACCACTGTGCCATTTTCAGATAGAGACGTGAGAAAAATTGTATTAATCAGAACAGACTATCAGATCGGTCAGAAAACCTGCGAGAGATCTAAACACATTTCAGTCAGGACACAGTCAAAGAGAGGTTACTTTTATCCATCCACTTTCCTAACTGCTTTTGAAATTTAGGAGCCTATCCCACCTCTCATCAGGCAATAGGCAGAGTACACCCTCGACAGGTCATCAGTCTATCAGAGAGCTAACAAAGCTCAAATTCACACCAGTGGCCAATTTAGAATCACCGGTTAACCTAACATGCATCCAGACTTATATTACCAACCTTGAAAAGTTGTTTAACAGCATTTATCTTGAAAGCTGTCCTAAAGCCAGACTATTAAAAATGCCTGACAAAGGCCTTAAAAATTCATTAAGTAAGCAACCAGAGAGAGCAGCTTCCTAAAACCATGTATTATTCTTGGTCAATTCAGCATTTCAAAACAAGACTGACACTGTTAAGTTAAAGCTGAGCTCTACTTTTTGTCTCACCACAGAGAAACGGCATCTTCATGCAAACTCTCCGAGTAAGGCTGAAGCAATGAATTATAAATTATTTAAATATTTTTCTTTGTATCAGACATTTGGCCACGTGCGATTTTCCTACTAACCAAGTTTTCATAATGACGTGCTCTTATTCCTCTGATTATTTCTGGATTTTTTTTGTTTTCAGAGTTTTAAACTGGGCCTATTTATTGAACAAATCCCACACGACATGATCAGGCATCAGAGATCACAGGGTCACACCTGCTTCCCTGGTTGTGTTGAAACTCTTTCCGACACATGTTTATATCAATAAAACCTTTTGTAAGTCTGCTGTGGCTCCTGTAGTGCTATATTAAAATTGCAGTCAAAGTGAGGAAGTGGTTCATTAGTATTAATTAGAAATTTCAGGACATTTCTCTCTTGCAATCACCTCTATCTTGTAATTAGAGAAAGTGGTGGGAGGATAATGCAGCTGTGCTGCGTAGAGGGCACTGGGGAGCAAGAAAGGAGGGAGATACATGAGAGTGCTGCTGAATACTAAACAAACTTGCTCTTTCCATGTAACAAAAGAACAGATGTCCTGTCTGACTCTTCTGTTAAAGAAGCTTTTTTTTTTAATGTGTTTGGGTTCTTGCTGTCTGTGGTTTCCTTGAGCTCGGCTCTGGGATCCAGTAAAAAAAACACCCAAGATTTGGAATGGTGCCTAAACACTTTAGTAACAATGATCATTGTTGCTTTACTTGTGTGTCTGTTTAAGGACTGAAGCTCTGAACTTTGAAGTCTTGGGAAACTGTGTTTATCCCTAACCCCCAAAGCATTTGGCATTTTGGTGGCATGGATTGGCTCCAGGGCCACTGCAAATCAATATAAAGATATTCTAAGTGATCATCTGTAGAGGAAGGCAGTGCTCACAGCCACAAAGGTCACTGATTGGGTCAACATATACGGGAGATTGTGGAGTTATTAAAACACCAAATGAGAGAATATGTTTTGGGAGACTGGTGTTAATCCCTTGTGACACGACCCTCCACGACACGCACACAGGTCGTTGGCTTTTAATAGCTTTATTTGCACTATACACATAAGCATCCACGGAGCATCTCCCAGAGCACCCACTGTGCTCTCGTCCTCTCCTCCGTTCAGCCTCCCGTCACTCCGTCTCGCTGTAACAGAAATACACCGCTCGTTAGCCCCTGACAGCCCGCACCTGCTGAGCCCCGCCCCGCGAGCTCACTGTCATACGCCTCCCTTGCAGCCACGCCAGGGACCACACCCCGCCACACATCCTTACACTGTTTCTCCTGCTTTAATGACCAGGCACAATTAAAAGAGCTTTGTCACCAGTGTCTCAGTGTGCGCTACTTCCTGCTATATTTGTCAGTCCTGGGTTTTGTTAGTCAGATTTAGTCCACCTGTGTTCCCCGGTGTCTTGCGTCTCCCTGATTACCTCCTGTGTGTGTGTGTGTTAAGACCTCACTTTTCTTTGGTTCATTGTTCTGGTTTCCTCTGTGAGGCAGTCTGCTCTGTCGTCAGCTAATAAAGCAGAGTTTCAGTGAAGTCTGCCTGCAGTCCTGCATGCATGTCCACGCTCTGCCTGCCACACGCAGCAATACACGAGAGAATGATCAGAGCCTGAGCTTTAGGCTCGCAGGGATTACTGTCCATAGTCTGAGCTCACCATTAGAACGTCCAAAACTGCAGGACGAGACGCAGAAAACAAGAAAAACTAAACTACACTGCTCAGAACAATTAGAGGACCACCTTCTGATCAGAGTACAGCATCCAGCCAGTTAGTAACAGGGGCTTTAGAGGGGCAACATTGAGACGGCCCCCCCCGAAATGTTTCCATCCTCATCTTTCTGTTTTTTCACCAGCTTTGCATTTGGCCAGGGTCAGTGCCACATAACTTCACACTACATTAAATATTACCACGCCGACTCCTCTTTGTTCATATCACTCCCTCCAGGTAATATACAGCACCACGGTTCATCAGTCACAGATGGATTTATTCTTCTGCTACACTTCTCCGCCAATCCACCATAAATCCACCGTCAAACTCGCTGGCTGCAGGGAACCGTGAGGGAATGAGTCCGCTTTAAAACAAAACTTAACAAAAACACTTCCCAACTTCTTCTTCTTTACAGCTTCCTTTTCACTCTGAACAGCTTATTTAGTCTTCTTTATAACTTATTTAACTTACAGCTTCTCCTAGCTTCTTTACCCCTTTTTCTTAACTTGCTCTTGCGTCACTTAAAAGTGACTGTGTGCAACACTGAATGTAACATGGTTCCTACCCATAAAAGAAGACAACATTCAAAAGAAATGAAGGAAATGAATAACATACATAACACAATAATTTAAACAGACTGAAATAATTTACATTTATGGCAGTTAAAGTTCACCTGGAGCGGTCACAGGTAACTCAGAGACAGTGCAGTTAACGATGTGAACTGAAGCTGTGTATTATTTTTTAATAGTTTGACCTTTAACATGTACGTAAATCTCTTTTAATGTATTGAGAATCGTCTGAGACGCCTCTCTGCTCAGTCTCAGGTAGCTGAGAGGGAATCGGTGATGGAAAAAGTGAAACTCTGAAATGTTTGAAGCCAGGATTGTGTTGATGTTTCAAAACAACCTGATGCCTGACTCCTCAGTGACACCTGCTGTTGGCAGTTCTAGCTCATCCTATTCTGTGAAACAGTGACACATAGTCAGGTATAATAAGTGCCCCTATCAACAATTATTAGTTATTCAGTTGTTGATACTTTTAAAGCTGTGGCTGTAATGAACAGCGTGTTTCTGTTAGCATACTCGAGGCTCTTTCACTTATTTAATGATTCTGTGAATTTTACAACAAACCAGTCTTGATTACCCCGAACCTGCAGGTGTCTCCGTGATATTTACACCAGGAGTGTCATGGTTACGCTGCGTGGCAGGCAGGATGAGGACCCAAACGCAGGACGCAAACAAAAAAATGTAAACTTTATTCGCTGGAAAAAACTCAAACACTAAATACAAGAAGCAAAATATAAAAACTAGAAGCTAGGAAACTAAGACTCAGAAAACTAGGAAACTAGAAACAAAGTAACTAGGAACTAAGAACTGACAGGAAGTCACAACGGGAATCAGGAGCACAGAGACAACACACAGCATTGTGAGGGTACGACGCGACAACAGACAGAGAAAAACACAGGGCCTAAATACACAAGCAGGACAACGAGAGGATGGGGAACAGCTGGAAAGTCATTGTGATTGGGCGCTGTATAAATAAAATTGAATTTAATTGAATTAACAGTTGTCAAATAGGGCTGTCAGCTGTGTACCAACCTGACTTCTGCACAACACAGCTGATGGTCACAACCCCATTAAGAAGGCAAGAAACTCCACAAATGAACCCT
>VVHJ01036208.1:0-13595 GCA_015107715.1 Tylochromis polylepis | reverse complement strand
ATGTTACATTTCAACTAAGTTATGCTATTATATATTAAGTTACACTTTTAAACTATTTCTGCAACATTATTATGTTTCTGCTAAATTATAATATTTCTGCTACTATGTTACATTTCAACTAAGTTATGCTATTATATATTAAGTTACACTTTTAAACTATTTCTGCAACATTATTATGTTTCTGCTAAATTATAATATTTCTGCTACATTCTGCTATATTATAGTATTTGTGCCACGTTATTATGCTTTTTCAAAGTTATTGCATCTCTGCTAAGTTATTACATTGTTGCAAAGTATTTATGCTTTTATAAAGTTCTTTCAACTTCAACAACGTTTCAAATATTGACTTCAGCTTCTTCAGCTATATTTTCAGCACACAGGTTAAGCCGTACAGCATCCACACGGCATTTTCGCAGGAAATGCAAATTTTTCTAGTTACTTGGCGAGGTGCGTAACCAAGTACTAATGCTAACAGCAAATAGCTGCCTACAAACCACAAATTAGCCTGCGTAATACAGCATGTAAGTAACTGCTATTAATTAACATAAAGTGCCAAACAATAATGCATACTCACAGGGAATGCCTTTTTATGAACCTTTCACAACATAGAACACATGTTAATCAGTCGATTGTCTGAGTCTTTCTGACACTTCTCCTGTCTGCGCACGGACCATGCCTTTCTCTTAAAGGGCCAGCGCACTAACCAAACAAAACAGAACATGTACAAAATTGACAATAGTCAGAACAATCCACTTCTTGCACACTATTGACTTAGGTATTGAGCTAGTCGTCGATTGCTTATATTTTTATGCACAGCACACCTTGATTGACTCACCAGTGTGTTGGGTTTTGAACAAAGAGAGAAACCTTAAAAGGTATTTAGGCTAATTTTACAAACTGTGGGAAAAGGCTGTCACCAACAATGCTGTTTAACAATTCCAGTGAATTATCTAACGAGTGAACTCCTTTATTAATTCAGTGCATCCATACAGTCAGCAGTTACTGAGGCTTTTGGAGGGACATATCTAGCTTAATCTGAGTGATGTCTTTGTAGCCAGTTAAATTAAAATGACTAGCAATGATTAAAGGACTTCAGTTTGAAGACTGCCATCACAACTGACCTCTGTCAATGTGTATTACAGGTGCAGCTGAATCAGAGAATACTCTAATGAAGAGCCTCTTTTCCAACTACAACCTTAAGGTCCGACCAGCTCGTACCCCTGAAGAGAGGGTGGTGGTTCGCGTGGGTATGATCCTCACGTCCTTCGTTGGACTGGTGAGGCCCAAAACCCCAACACAAAAGTACACACAGTAAACAGCAGGTCACTGTAGACGTTAAAAACTAGTCAAGGGATATTCATTATGTGTTATACCACTCATCAAAATTCTAGCACAGTAGAATAAATTTAAACAAGGGCTGATTCTAGTAGATTGTTTTTCAAACAAAGTCTAAAGCGAGAAAAAAAGACACCTCAGTTTTGGATTAAAAAAGCACAAAGAGGGGATTACAAGTAAAAGTTTTTCTTTAGTCATTTGAAAAGCCATTTCAAGACAGAAATAAAGTTACTAATACCTATTTTCCACCAGTGTGCAGATGAAGCCAGGTCTCCATCGGCCCCTTTCAAGAACCCAGGACAGAATGTAAACTAGCATGATGTAACAGAAGTTTCGACCAGTTTAATGCTGATTCCCATCACCAAAATGTTAGTCATTAGCTGACAATTCACAAGAACAATTGCCTTAAGGTGCTATATGTTGTAAGGTCCCTACAGTATTTGGGAAAAAACCTCAACAAACTATGACCCACTATGAACACGTGCTTTGTGACAGTGGGGAGGAAAAACTCCCTTTTAACAGGAAGAAACCACAAGAACCAGACTCTGTCTCCCAAATCCAAACTAACAGCTGGTTCCACAGGATAAGGACCAGATAGCTGAAGGCTCTGCTTCCCACTTTCAAAACACTATGAATCATAAGTAAGACTGCAGTCTGAACAGAGCAAAGCACTCCGTTAAGCTAATATGTTATGATGAGGTCATGAAGATATAATGGAGCTTAATTATTCAAGGCGCTGTATATGAGAAGGATTTTAACTTCTAGTCCAGATTTAACAGAAATCCACTGAAGAGACATTAATAGCACTGGACACTGTTACTACTCTTGCTGCAGTGCTCTGGATCAACTAAGGCTTTTCAGAGAGCTTGTAGAACAACCTAATGACAAAGAGTCATAACTGTCTAGCCTAGAAGTTACATTCCTTTAATATCTCTTCCGAGATCCGAAAAGGTGAATCTCTCATAACTGGACACATCAAAGTCTGTGGCCATGCTACAGTAACTTCACATACTCATAGAGCTCGATGCTGGAACTCTTAGCCAGAAAGACTATGGTTCTCCTGCCTAAGGAGCGGCTTTGCCTCTGAAATGTAAATGCAAAGCTTAACTTACATATTCTCCACCATGAATGAATCCCACTGCCATCTGGATTTAAATTCACAACCAGATGGCAAAAATGAGTACTACAGAGGTGTAGTGAAGTGAAGTACTGTATTTTTATTCGTTCATGCTGGGAAATACTGTTTTAGTGGCATGCACTGACTGGGCTGCTGCCTGTGTGACTGCATTAAAGGATAAGTGAGTACACATACACACTCACACATGGTCACTTTATGAGTTTATGAGTTTATGAGTTTATGAGTTTATGAGTTTATGAGTTTCAACACACATAGCACACTCCTTACACCTCCACTCAAGGTCACTCTCTCACTTCCTCTCTCATCACGTGGACCATCTTAAGTTCTGGAGTGGACCTGTCTTGAAAACTAACCCACTTGGATACTTAGTCTGACGAGAACTAGTCCAGCTGGGTAACTGCAGAGTTATTATTAACACTGGGCCTGAGGGGTAGTGATATGTAGGCAATGACATGTGTGACGTAATAAGATGTGTTTGCATGAAGAAGACATCCAATGTCTGCTGCCCCCACTCCTGCTTCTGCTTTGGTCCCAGCTGTCCCAGTTGGTGTTTTAAATAGCAGGCTGAGGACCACAGAAGCTTAGCCAGAATTCATGTCTTGACCTTCCCATCATGAGCACAACAGTCCCACAATGTAATATGTCACATTTTGTACATACAAAAATGTTAATCATACATCAAATCCCCTCACTTCTCTGTCTCTTAGTCCTTTTTGTAAAAGAGTTGTTTAGAGACTACATGTGCCCCCGTGCTTCTGTGTCTATGTTAAGCTAACATAATATCCCAGTGATTCCAACACCAACATTAAAAATTTGTCTGCAATAATGTGAATTAGCCATTTGTCAAAAGATTTTTTTACAAACCAAGAAAAATCCAATAAAATCTTGCAGAAAAAATAAATATCTGAGCAATATTGTGATTTAGTTAAAAAGTCATTTAGACACCTTTGCATCGATAAGAGGTCTAGCCTAAACACAAACATAAACTACTCATTCAACCAATAGATTCAAGTCCAAACCCTGCTTTCAATAAAGTGGCATTGCCTATCACTGCACCATCATGTCCCCTGGCCTGTGGGTTTTAACTTAAACACTAAAACAAATGGTTTTAACTATCTAAAGGCACTTACTACAAAGTTCACCACTGGGTGCATGTCATGGCTGTCTGATGACAGTGATGTCACAAAAACATATCCAGATGTTGAATCAAAAGGATTCAAATCACTATTAAAACAATAGTGAGGAATGAACTACTAAAACTTAACTTTTAACCTGGTTTTAACTTTGAACTGTATGTATTATTTAGATATCTTTTAGACATCAGAACAGCAGAAAGCTGAGAGCCACGGTAGACACTGCATTTGCTGTCTTTCCATCACAAGGTTAACGCAGAAAGACAAATAAATTTTAAAAAAATCCATGGTCAATTTAGAATCACATTCTACTGAGGTTCGATTAACCTCAGTAGAATGTATCTGGACTGTGGGGGGAAGCCCATGCAGTATGCACACTCCACAAAGAAAGCCCTCCACCGGCCACATAGTCTAAACCAAAAACTTTCTTATTGCGAGACAACAGTGGTAACCAAGTCTTGCAATTAAGTGCTTGCAATAAGCTAAAAAGCCAACTTTTCATGCAAAAGGAAGGCTTTTTATAGGCCGATGATTGATTAACCAGATTTAGTCCATTAAACTGATGGATGGTGTTTGGTGGGAACAGTACTTGTAGCACTTTTCTACTCTGGCTGAGCACTCATAGTGCTTTCTTACTATAAGCCCCATTCACACACTTATTTCTACATCCAAGGGCTGTTTTGAAATCTAATATTCACACTCCATTAAATGCTTTGTGGGTAAATTAGGGTTCAGTATGTCAACCATGGATACTTTGACATGCACCCGAGAGAAGCTGAGGAACCACTGACCTTCTGATTAGTAGACAACCTGCTCTGCCTCCTGTACCACAGCTGCCCTGAATATCATTTTGGAAACTTCCATCACCACAAAACCTGTAATGCCATTAGGGTGCTCTTTGTGCATAATTCAGCATCTGCATCCCTACAAAATGAAAAATGAGCTGAAGCAAACAGTAATGAAGTACATACTGAAATACATATTTTCACATTTTTATTTCAGAATATGAAAAATGAGGAAATGAGCACCACTGTTGTCATGAATCTGGTGAGTCTATTTGCATGCCTGCTCGTCATACTTGCGAATTAAAGTAAATCTTAAGCCGATAGAATGAATTATCCAACAGCTTTCTGAGTGTACTCTAACTGAAAAACTCTTTCACATCATACTGAGTAGCTCATCCGTGACTCCTACTCCAGTGGCAGTATGTTTATTAACATAGGACCTCGTCTTTCGAGTACAGCTCAGTGCTAATGCATACTGTGCATATAATCAGTAGAACAGTAGGAGTAGTCATAATAGCAGGCAAAATGAAAAAATATGCAAATTGTGTTTTGTTATGCAAGGACAAATGCACAGGGAAGCCATCCCTGTGGAATCTAATTACAGAAGTGGAGAAATGAAAGATAAACTGATACAATGACAAATTGGTTGCATCTGTTAAAGCAAAGTTTCTGCTTGCTGTCATTTTCTGTTTTTCTTGGCTCTTTTCATGGACTTTTGGTAATCACCATCCCTACATATAAAAAAAATCCTTTTATAAAAATATTCAAACAGGAATGGACAGATTATCGGTTGTCATGGAAACCAAAGGACCACGATGGGATTCAGGTGCTACGCATCCCCTCTGGGAAGGTTTGGCTTCCTGACATCGTCCTCATCAATAAGTAAGCACTAGCATTGCAACTTACATTAGCATTAGCGTTAACATTAACAAAGATTTGAAAGGAGAACGTTTTTGATCTCTTTGTTCCATTTTTGTATTTGTATGGGGTGTTTGCAACCTTCTGTACTTACTAATTTACCCCCTCCCAGAGTGAAATAAACAAGTGTTGCCATATAGTAAATATTTTCATATCAAATCCATATCCATGGTACTATATTGTTTGAAATTGGACAAACTGCATACCCTTGTAGCTTGTAGCTGCAGGCCATGGGAGACTAGGTGATGGGCCAGGTAAATTATAGTAGTGCTCATGTGTATTGGAAAAACTATATGTTACAGCATTAAATTAAAGATTTAGATACTCAGAACAGCAAGTTTAGTCTTTTCCCCATATTGGCACAGGCATACACGCTCCCATTAACACCACTGTAAATATCCCCACTGCTCCATTCATCAACACTTTATAGGCAATTAAGCAGCATGGCTCCCTAATAACTGAGCTGATAGCACCGCTCAGCTACTTCAGCTTCTGAGGCATTCATTTGGAACTGCGCGGATACACACAAACGTGCACGTCCGTGCAAATGCAAATTTGCGTGTGCTTCTCTTGGTATGATCAATGCCGGCCATTTTAGCAGCAGCACTTTCACAGGGACAGATTTTTAGGAAGGCCCGGGGTAAAGACACAAGCTTCTCACTGTTCAATTATCAGAGACATAAACCTCAAACACTGTACACTGGCAGAAGGCTAAATCTGTGTCTAATTGACTTGATGTCTTTGTTGTGTATTGTGTTATGAGCCCGACAGCTTAGTATACAAACAACATTAGCGCTGCACTTACGGTCGAAGTGCCCCATAAAAACTGTACCAAGAATCTCCATTTAATGCCAGTTACAGTGTTTAGATGTGGGGTCTCTAAATGTGGGAGTGGAGCTAAATGTTCATGTTCTACACAGCTGTGGCTTTCCCTTGTCTGAGCATTCTCATTCCCAAGGCGTAACATACTGACAATCTGTCACATCCTGAGGCGTCTCATAGTAACGCGAAAGGTAACCTTCCGCGTCCCTATGTTACACTCCGGATTGTGGATGGAATCCAATACAATGGTGCTCCCGGCAGTAACACACGCTCCAGCCGTGTATCCCAGCCCTAACCCTAACCACACTCTTAACTGTATCAGATGTGTTTTCCAAAGCAATTCATGATGAGAAGGTAAAATAAATTTACATGTGTAGATTGTTTCCAAACGGTTCTCATGTTTCCAAACACGTAACATAGTGACGTGTTGGGTGGCTGAAAACGTAACATACCGACGATTTGTCACATAGTGTCGGCATGTTATGTTTTGGGATGAGAACGTGTTGCTCTTTCTAAGCATAGTGTAGAAGAATAAAAACAGGCACAAAGGCTTTGTCAGAGGAACTGAGATGATAAGAAACAAAGACTTCAGTTGAGATGCAAACTTTGATCGCTGCTATTTTGCAACTTTATAACTTAAGTCAGCAGCATAGAGTGTTATTATTGCTTCAGCACGCTAATAATGGCTTGGTGGTGCAGCTGCAGAATAGAGACACCTCACCGTTTGTCACATTTTAGTTTATGCTGGCCAGATTTCCTCACTGAGCCCTCTCAGCTATCTTTGTAAAAGCATAGTCATAATAAACCATCCATCTCCAGCACAAAATAGATTACTTCCTATAGCACAGAGGGGTCTCTGACCTTTACAGAAAAGTGAAACCACAAAGTCATTTCTTGTTACAGTTTTGCTCAATTGCTCTGTCACATTTTTGAAGTTTTGAGTCTTAAAAACACATTTTCCAAGGCAGTTCATAAATGGAGCAAAACACTGTATAAATACAGGCCTGAGAAAAAGAAAAGAGAAAGTTTTCACAGGACTTTGTGGAGCTCTGTGAAAAACTGAGTACGTTCTTACTGCGTCTATAGAAATTAAGAGAGTAACCAGCAGCCACATGTTACCAGCCAAATGCAATTGAGGAACTGATCATTAGCAAGTGTCAGTGTGTCTCTAAAAAGTAGAAGTTTTGGCAGTTTGCATGTCTGGAGCATTCAGCCGTGTGTTAACACAATGCCAAGGAGGTAAGACATCGGCAACGATCTTTAAGAAGCAATTGTTACAACACATTTATGTGAAACTAATGACCAATGCAGGGACTTTTCTTGTAAGAAGAGTTTTATTTAACTGTTAGACAACAGAACAAATGTAATTTAGTTGATACGATGCAATATGGGGTAAGATATGTTATGGAATTCTGTGATATGACACCATCCCATAACATACTACAGATTATCTTAAAATATGACATGACACCCTGTGGTATAGTACAATATAGTGTACTTCAAATTTTGATTTATTAACAATAATTGGCTAATTTGTATTTCATGTTTTGTTTTCAGTAATGATGGACAGTTTGATGTGGCCTTGCATGTCCATGTTCAGGTTTATAGTAATGGCAGGGTAACCTGGACTCCACCTGCTCTGTACTGCAGTTCCTGTGGAGTCAAGGTAATTTACATAGATCTACTATGTATTGATCTACCATTCAGTTTCTTCTAAGCTTGGACATTGTTTCCGACTTGTTTAAATGCCAGTTTCTGTGTCTAGGTAACATATTTCCCATTCGACTGGCAGAACTGCACCATGCAGTTTCGCTCTTACACATATGACTCAACAGAAATCGACCTGCAGTATGCACTGGATTCAAAAGGCAAGGAGATCCGGGAGATCCAGCTAGACGAGTCTTTCAGTGGTGAGCACTCATGACATGATGCATATTCTTAATTTCATTAAGTACTTCAGATGCATTTTTGTGTTATATTCAACGCATTGCATTTTTGCATAACCCCTTCTTGTGGTTTGCAAATGTGCTGCTAGTGTAATACGATTACTAAATGTGCTCAACTTAATAGAAATCTAAGATGTGGATGTTTCTCCAGAGAGTGGTGAGTGGTACATCAGACACAAGCCAAGCAGGAAGAACACATATGATGACGAATATGAGGAAATGACTTTCTACCTGATCATCGAGAGGAAGCCTCTGTACTACATCATCAACATCATCATCCCCTGCATCCTGATTACTATCATTGCCATCTTCAACTTCTATCTGCCTCCTGATGCAGGTAAACACTTTACAGAAATTGCATTCAGATCACTTGATGACTTTATGAATTAAAGCTCTCTTTATAGGACCACCAGGACTGTAAACAAGCTCCATCTTGATGTAAAACTGCTAATTCCATTTCCCAGTTGAGTTTGTGTGGTCTGTTTAAAATGGGCAATCAGACATTTAGCTAATTATAAAGGGATCCAATTTCAGATTAGATAGGTGCTTTCTGGAACACAGTTGAATTGATGACCTTTGAGTAAGGTAGGAAAACAGCTTAGAGTAATCAGCTTGACACTGTCCTTTCCCTTATACGCTAACCTGTATGTTTGGACAAGCCTATTCATTGGGTACATTGATAGATTAGGACACTCATATGCAAAATACAGCCTGAGATATTCAAGTTTGACTTTGCACAAAACCCATAGAAGTGTAAATATGCGTGAGTCTCAGTAAGGTACACAGATCTGAACATAACATACCATACTATATTCCTGCGTTGCTGTAGTATTCATTAATAATGTATGATAATGCATATTTTCATAATTAGCATAATCTGTGATTATTAATATTGTCATTATGCATTGATGTAGGCATGTATTTTAGTATTAAACATTGATAAAGTTATTATTTTCTTGAACAATGATGTAGGCCTATTTTTAAGGAGTCTAAAATAGCTACAAAAAAGGGTTTTTAACATATTGCAGCACTCTGTGTTATATTTTTATTTAGATTTTTGATAATGTGTGGGAGAAGAAATATTGCAGAAAATGTCTGATTAGGATAATTGCTAAACGTATCATAGTTTACAGACCACTGTATGCTATCTGCTTTGTTCACTAAATAAAGCAGCCAGGCAAGTGACCTTTAACAACAACCACTTGCAGCCTTATTGGGATGATAAAGCAAAAGCTTCTTTTTGCTGCTCCTGTATTCATAAGTGGTCGCCACCGGAGATGTATCTGCATATTTGACTGGTGGAATTTTCTGCTGAATCGCCTTCCTGATGCAACCCCCACAGGGATTTGTGTCTCCTACTAGTCTTGAACCAGGGTCAAATAAAATGACTAATTTGAACCCACAGTAAAAGGACACATAAACAGCACAGACAACTGTGTTGTTGTTTTTTTTAATCTCCTACAGTTTTACATTAATTTTCCAGTGATGCAGAAAGAGATGCTTTGCTTCTCAGTGAGAGGCCACAAACTGCTCTTTAAACCTACCAAGACTAACCCTTCTGGGCCCTGTACTATGAAGCGAGTTCAGCATAACCAGGATTTCTTTCTGTTATCTGGATTCACTTACCCCAACACTGACAGTCAGGATAAGCGGTCACATGAAGTTGGTTATCAACTCGCTAAATTAACCCAGGGTCTTAGTGTAAATTGTTTGCAGCCAACAGAAAAATAAAATAAAATAAAATAATAACGTTGTCTCTAAGAAACACAGAGACATTAGATGCTACTGGAAAACTTTAAATATTCTTATTGCATGCACACAGAGGTCTGAGGGATCTACCAGGAATGGTAATGCAATTTTTTTTGAGAACTAATTGGTCAGTTGATCTTTAATTGGGAATGAGGTTAGGTTCACAGCATAAGGTATCATGGTGATGAACCCAGGTAAGAAGTGAACGACTTTTGCAATACAGAAAACTGAGGGTTAACCCCGAAGTTACCTTGGTGATGAAATCATGCTTCGTAGTACAGGCCTGTGGTCATTTGCAGTTCGTACACAGTTTGTACGTGACCACAGAATGAACCAAAGAGCCTGTGCTGTGTTGCCCAATCAGCCTCACTTAGAATGGGAGATGAATTTTTCATTAGCATCATTACTAGTAAATTACATTCATCAGATGCTCCTCGAATCTCAGTGAGTTGAAAATGGAACAAACCTTGGCCCGGTAAAGCTTAATGAGTCATAACACAGGAACAAGGAATGCGGTGTGTTTCGGACTTTGCTAAATAATTGTGTTTTTTATTTTGCAAGGTGAGAAGATGGGTTTGTCAATCAATGTGCTGCTCACCCTCACCGTGTTCCTGCTGCTGCTGGCTGATAAGATCCCTGAGACTTCGCTGGGTGTTCCCATCATCGTCAACTACATCATGTTTACCATGGTCCTAGTCACATTCTCTGTCATCCTCAGCGTGGTTGTCCTCAACCTCCACCATCGCTCCCCCAACACCCACATGATGCCAATGTGGGTCCGCAAGGTGAGCCTCGTGAGTTAAAATGAATGTACATTTCATGGTCACACAAGCATGTGGTGGTTAAAATAATTTTTGCCTGCTTGACACATCATATCATTCAAGATTTCAGACGGGAAATAATATTTGTGCGTCTTAAGAAAAAGTTTCTGTCTTTCTAGCATGTGTTGTTACAGTATCTTGCATATATACTGTAGGTCATTCATTTGTGCCAGAACAGTCCAGAAGCACAAGCAAACTTCCTTTCTGTTGTCAGAAGTTTTGTCAGAATACCACCTTTCATTTTATCTGCATTCTGAAAGTATGTTAAGGGAAGTCACTGCGTAGCCAGCATGTCTGTGAAGAGAGCTGGAAAGGACAAGGGATATTGGGAGGCTATGTGATAAAAAAAACAACCCAAAAACTTCTAAACATGGAATTATCTGTCAGTAAGGAAGTACAGCAAGAGGTAGGTTAGGACGATCAACCATAATTAGTGTGGCAGATAACCCAAGAGATCTATTTATCTATCTATGCAACTCAAAGGGGAGTTGCATTTCCAACTTAAACAAGACTTCATTATATTATTTTTTTTGGTTTAAATTACAATAAAAAACACCAGATAATTGCAACAAGATATTGCACAAATGCTAAAGAGACTTTAAAGTAATTACTGTATTTTTAGACACACATTTTTCCATATATATTAGAAATTGGTCAAATGTAGTGAATCATATATTCAACCAAGCTACAATGACCAAATTCCTTCAAGCAGGTCTACTCCTGATAGTTACAGGCCTAGCGATTATCTTTTTATGACACTTTGGGCACTATGGTATTATGAAGGTCAGACTAATCCTAGAAAGTAGATTTTATCCATCTGGAGGTTGCGTCCAGATGAACAGAATCTACTTTCTGTGAATTAACTTTATTTTTTACTCAGTCAGATGGTTGTGGAGTATAAAAGGCAGAACCTCCAGACTGATCAACAGCTTCCCTCCCACATGCTGTTAGAATGTTGAACTGCTGACTGGGATATGTACAGTACTACACTACCAGTCAAAAGTTTGGACACACCTTCTCATTTAATGTTTTTTCTTTATAGCTCTAGTTTTAATTCATTGTCATTCCTACACAGTCACTTTTACCATACCTAAACTGGCACTTGCACCTTAACCACTGGTTGCTGCTTATGGATAGTCCAGTGAGAGACTATTTAATAGCATCTTGGGATGTGTATGTGTATTTGAATCAGAGGAATGGGCTGCTTGTATGACATTTGTGTGTATGTTATAGAGTTATTAAAGTTTTTAACTATCTCTTGTCTTCACCCTGGAGAAACGCCCTTTCATTTTGTTTGCACTATAGTTGTATGCACAGCAAATTTACAATAAAACTTGATTTGATTTAATTTCTTAACCCGGATGACTGAGCGTGCATCAAGACTGGGTCAGACTGAGTTCAAACACTAGGATTGTACATGAAGAGTCCAATCATGAGATGTGGCTTATAGAAAAAGTACTACCTCTTCTACATACTACCTTTACTTCCTCTTTAGTAAATTAATTGGAAAAACAAGTTTAATAGTTTGATACAAAGAAGCTTATGAGTAACCTGAGAGTTCTGAATACATGATTTAACACTAAAAATCAAGACACCTCAAAAAATTATATTTTAGTAGCAGTTGTTGGCCACCTTGAAAATGGCCACTGTCTTCTGGGTCATCATGTTAAAGATTGTGCACCTGAAATACATTATTAAATTTTTGGATTAATTTGGCTATGAAAGCAATGTTAGCGTGGGTCAAGGCAGACTATTCAATTAGGTCCACATAGTTCTCAACACTTTAAACGTTATGTTATGCCATTAACCTCCATCAGTTGCTGTTGCCCTCAGTTTACATTGTGTGAAGCTATTTATAGGCATAAGCAGCAGCTCTGTGATTTGGTCCAAGTTCTGTCATGGTTTTAGGGTACATTCACCACAGAAAGGCTCCCACACACTAGGCGGATTTCCGTGGCTTAATTGAACTGCTTGGCGCTGGATTGATGAGGAAAAGGAGGAGCATAGATTCTGTTTCACTCCTACTCATTGGTTATTAATGAAACAATGAAATGTAAAAGGAGGAAACTTTTGGACACAAAATATTAGAAAGAAACTAATGATTCTTTTTGTTTTTATTGATTCTTAGTTTCAAAAGCCTAATTTAAAGCTGGTCAACCAGCCACTGAAAGAACAGATATTTAAGTTTAAGGAAAAAAACTTCCTGTAATGGCCACTTGAGGCATAGTCCTAAAGCAAATGACCAAATTTACTGTAGTAGGCTGTCTAGAGGCTGTTAAATGGTGTTTGTTTCCATATCTGATTTCAATATTAATCACTATTAATGGTTGTACTGGGGTCATTTTTTTAACAGAAGTAATTACCGTAAATTCCGGACTATAAGCCGCTACTTTTTTCCCACACTTTGAACACTGTGGCCTATACTAAGGTGCGGCTAATGCATGATTTGTTTTTCATGCTGCCAAAAACATTTTACCTCGTAACAGTAGACCAATAAAATTGGTACGTAGTTCACAGAGGTCCAATGAAATTGTGCGATAAATCAAGCGCACTTTCACAATTAAATTATTGTAAATCAGTCATTTGCACTCACCCTCATCAAAATGGAAAACACTCGAAGAAAAGCATATGATGCAGCGGCGAGAAATCATTTACCAAAACAGGCCGCATGCGAAGAGCATCTTTAACTCAAGTCTGCCGGTGGATCCTAAATGCGTGGAGCCATGTCAAAACATCCACCATCACCAACGGGTTTTGAAAAGCTGGACTGCTGCGTGATGAAGAGGACCACGTGCGCTCAAGTGAGAGCGACAACGAAGAGACTGAAGTGAGTGACAAGATCCTGAGGCTGTTCAATTCGGACACTGAAGAAGAGGACTTTGATGGTTTTAGTGCGCAGGAGGAAGATGAAGAAGGCGATTAATGACTTTTCCTGGTAGGCTGCAGTA
>VVHJ01036206.1:0-13484 GCA_015107715.1 Tylochromis polylepis | reverse complement strand
TTAATTTTGAAGCTACATACATGTGCAGCTTTGACACACTTGTGCCTGTGGGTTTCCACGGATGACCTTCTGTGCTGTTCATCCTGGAGCAGCAGGGAATCTTGCTCAAGGGTGCATGTCATTAACTTTTCTCCTGCTAGTTAAGAATACAAACCTTTGTCCTTCAACAGTAGTTTCTGCTAAAGTAGTATTGGTCAATAAAGAAATTGCTTAACCTTTCTAAATCTGACAACACTTTCATCTCTGTGCGGTAAATATGAGGCAGCAGCCAGCCACCGAGCATAAAATGTTTCCATAAGGATCCACAGATTTGTGCCACTGAGAAAGAGCGCAAAGGTCACGGAGAAATGGTAGCGGTAATGTCCCTATATACAAAAGCTCCACATTTCAGGATACTGTGCACACAGTGGCATAATTGCATTTCATTTTTGCTTTCCTCTCTTCTGGGTAATTAAGCCTCTAAGCCCAGTAGAGCTACATACCCAGATAAATATAGCTGTCTTCATACAGATGAGCATAGAAGTTTCCTTTGTACACTTCCGAGTTCTTTGCCACTGGGCATGAAAGAGCAAAGGTAGATGTGATTTTCCAAATGTATTCATGAAAAAAAAAGGTGCTGCCATCCATCCGTCCCTATACACCAAGCAAGGTAGGTAATCGCTCGAGATCCCTGGGTACAAACTGTCTCTCCATCACTCAAAGTGGCTGCGCGAAGGCAATCATAATCAAAATCACAGGTAAATATATATCATCAAACTGACAAAAATAAATATCACCTTCCTGTTTGCTTCCTCACCCCTCTCTCTGTCACTCCATCTCTCTCCAGTCTGCCTCTTGTTCATTAATGATGTTTATGTGTCCCTGGCAGACTCATATCCTCAGGAATGTATCACACTGAGCTTTTGATGTTCCATTAATCACAAACAGCGCCAAACCAAAGACATTTACTCTGTGGGTGAGGGGAAAAGAAATCGAGCTGACATCATGAGCCATTCTGTTTGACTACAGCTAAAAACAGCGATGCAGAATGAACACATCAGGGGAGAAAGTTTGTTTCTTAGACTGATAGTTGCAGACAGGATGACAGGAACAAGGACATAATGCTCTTTGTTTTAGGGCTACTTTAAAGTCGCTTGTATGTTTGTGGAAGGAGAGGAGAGATAGAGACATATAACGATTGTAAGAATGACTGCAGATAATGAGAAACTTTGACCAGGCTTGTTACTATCTCTGACATTTAAAACAAAAAAAAAAACAAAGTCTGTCAATTTGACAGTTCTGCCATCCATACCCTTACTGCACAGTTGGCTGACCAAGGCGCATCATATAATTCCTCAGCGACAGGTTTTGTTTTCCTTTCCAGTCATGATCATGGCTCAGAGCTCCTCTGCTGCACACCGAGCTGCCCTCTGGAGAATGAAGACAGATGCTTCAATGGATTAAAGCAATTTGATTTGCAAGTCCTCTGTTCTCCCCGGCTTATAACACCTTCTGCGTCGGCACTCACACCCGGAATAATAGACGTTCAGTCAACAGCTGGAAGGGGACTGCAGGCTTCAGATGGTCTCAGCTTTTGTACCTCTTGTACAATAACATTCCTTACAAGGGATAACAGCCACAGGGACAAGACTGACCAGAGATTACACTATGTGGGGCACGCTCCTCTGTCAGGTTTGACTTGTAAATTCAGTAAGCAGGCGTTGCTGCTGAGAAAACATAGCAGCAAAAGTGTTTGGTGCAAGAAAGGTAATTGCCTCTGTGGACAACAAACGAGGTTAGGAGTTAGCGATGACGGTGGGACTGAGGGATTTGGGATGCAGGTGATTGAGGGACGTGACAGTGCCAAAGATTTTTCTATTAAGGCACCTCTGTGTGTTCAAAGATCCTCGGGGGAAGGCTATTTATTGGCAAAGCCTGGCGATCAATCCTGGAAAACACGGAGAGTTGAGCAACAGTGGCATCATCAGGAGGCGTTTCAGTGCTCCACTCGACGCATCTATGCATTTTTCCTTTCTCTGTTTCTCTCTAAACCAACACCACATAAGCGCGCACACGCGCGCACTCACACGTCCACGGGCAGGAGAGCAGAGCAGAGCAGAGCACTGCAGCGCTCAAAGGAGATACATCTGACCCCGGGCTATACAGAGGGGCTCCTGTGATGGGGAGAGAAGATGAATCTTGTCCTACATGATTCCTCCAGCACACAAACACAAAAGGAAAAGGGAAAACAAAAGGTACTGAGAGGAGCAAAAGGGAAAATAACGAAAAAGGTCAGCGCTTCATCTGATCTTGTCCACAGTGAATATAATATTTACTTACAAGGTTCTGACTACAGGTTTTCTCACTGTTTGATTCATTTCCAAACAGTGGAAACAGACAGAAACAGACAGGGGGAATGTGTTGAAGTGTAAAATCAAATGAAAATAAATGTTAAGTTTACCGAAACACTAAAACATATGGGTAAGGAGTAGTAACATTCAATTTATGCTACTGCACTGCCAGTTTAAGTAGGTGTAGCAGTGATGAAAAGCGCAATTTTGCATCTGAAAATGATTACTATTATAAACTGCACCTAAAATAAATACTTCCGTTTGTTTTCTACGCGTTTGCTACAAAAACAAGATTTCTTTTGAGAATTACGACATAGTAAACACAGCAGCCGTCAAAGTGAGCCCGGGTCACTTTAAACTCACCGTAGAATAGCTCAAGACACAGTTTCAGTTGTTGTATGAACACATCGTTAAAATATTTAGTGATTATCACGACAGTGGCACACTTCGGTCACGGCTCTCTTAGCGCAAAATGAAAAAAAAAAAAAAAGAATGAAAAAAATGCTGCCTTACCATCAATGCGCCTGATCAGATAGGGTTTCTCCGGCCGGTCCTGTCTGGTACGCTGCATCGCTAAAAGTGTGTTTGTGTGAGTGTGTGTGAGTGCGTGAAGCGGAGGGATCGAGCGCTGCCGCCGGTGTCCACATCCAAAGTGGCTTCAGAGCTGGAGATGCGTTATGGATGGAGAGCGGCGAGAGGCTGAGCGAGGAGGTATGTCTCACCCCTCAGGAGACCACACAGAGTACTGAAACCGAGTCTCTAGATTGGATGCACGATTGCCTTACCGTGCATTACGCCTTGAAGCCGTAGGGCACGTCTCATTACGTCTTGGAAATGCATAAGAGTTTGAGAGGGAGTAGCCTAATCTGCATATGAGACGCACTCTAACTAAAATTCCACCTTCCATCTGTAATTTAACTTGTTTGCAGGTAAACGAGGAACAGATATTTCCCCTTTTTTTTTTATGGGGGCGGGCTTCATCGGCTCCAGCCATGCATCAATAATCACTTCAGCATCCCACCAGTGTCATTCCTCCTTTGCTGTCACCATCTCTGCAGGGATTCTCACTATATGCTCAACTGGAGCACCACACACACACACACACACACACACACACACACACACACACACACACACACACACACACACACACGCCTCCCATTAGATGAGTGACACAATGACCTCTATTTTCCCCCATTCCAGTGAGGATGACTGCTATCATCACATGTGTCCCCTCTCCAGGCTGCCAGCCTCCTTGTGTGGAGATGTGGGTACCATATCATTGTCCCTGGAGCGTTGCTTTAGGGTCAGATTTGGCCAGTGACAACTTCATCACCCCTGGGAATGGAGGTGGATTCTGTTTGCAGTCTGATTTATCTCAGTGGTTTATCTCACGCTGGTTGAATTGTGTCTTTATGGAGATAAACACAGATTAACTGAATAATGTATTTTTTCTGCTGTAGTCCTTATCTGTTTTCCTACAATGTCGGCTATCGAATGAGCTGTCAATTCATCAGAAGCCCTGAACATCCTTTTAGTTATTCCAGTTTTTTCTGCCTTCATCCAGTCTTCATGTGTTTAAATCTTTCGAGGCAGTGCAATACACCAAAGCAAAGGCAGGCAGCAAAAATAATCTCAGAAATGGATACTGGAGGGGATGGAAATCTGCCCACACAGATATGGAGCAACCTTTTTGTCGTGTTACAGGGTTGAGGAACATTACAAGTTGAAGGCTTTACTGCACAGAGGGCAGCAAACTGCCAAGAACACCTTGTGAGTGATACAAGTGTGGCCCATTCTCCGCTCCTCTAAGCACCGATCCCTCCCCTCTGCCTGCCTACAGCATCGATTTCCCGGCTCTAAACAGCCTAACGCCCCCGCACGTTCTTGGCGAGGTTTGATACAGGCAATAAGAAAAAGTTGAATATTCCACGTTTGAAAGCCGAATCCTCCACGGGCCTTCCCGTTTAGCTATGCCCACACTTGTTCCTCACTACATGCAAAGAGAACAGATATGCACATACTTGCATCAAAGATTCATCGTGCCTTTGGATTTCTTTTCCAGAACACTCAGGCTCTTAACTAATGTTTCACCAAACTGCATTCTTTCTTCTCTGTATCTCCGTGATTCACCTCAAGATGTGATCTTTAATGTGACAACAGTATTTTATCATAAAGTGTTTGGAAAGTTGAATTCCCTCCACCGTTAGGGATAACGCTGTCTCCTTAGCTCACTGAGTGTTTCTATATATCTGGGTTTGCTTGGCAACATCTGTACTTCCTGTTCAAGGCACGATCCATCAGTCAGATTAACTGTCAGTCAGCCTGTCACAAGTAAAACCAGGTCTTAAAAAGTTTGCCTCTGGAAAAGAGCTGGTATTCCTATGCAGTCCAACTGAGCTGAGAGCCTGAAAAAACATTCCCTCAGTTCAGGTCTCCGTTGTTGTATGTGCAATAAGCAGATGAAAAGAAATTTCATTTTATCAGCTGCCATGCCAGCAGAGACAGCTAAATTTATTTCAGTAAACAACCACCACAGGGCACACCGGCAGAATTTCTCTCTAATATCACCCTTGCCACATCTAAGGACTTTTCAACAAGTTATTGCCACTTGGAAAGTAATACAATAATAGCACCATGCAAGGACACAATTATTTCATTTAAAGTTTGACATTTTTCAAAAGATGGTTATTTTTTTTCTGGCACACAAATTCAGAAAAAAAGTTCACGCCCCACTTCTCACAGCCCTCAATTTTTATTGATCATAAAAATAAATCCAAGATTAATTTGACTTAACTAAAACTCAGTCCATTAACCTCAATAAACTATTTTCTGTTTAGTCCTCTTGATAAATAAAAGACCTTCAATTTTGATTCACTTCATATTTGACTCTAGACATCCACATCTGCATCCATTCTGCAGTGGCTCCTTGCCTTACCAGTGGGGCACTGTTTGTGAACCCTTGCCTTAACGTAACCCTCAGCTAAACCCAGCTTTAAAAATGCATCTTTAATATGAAATGTAAGTATTTATGAGGTTGGCATGTTGAGTCTGCGTCAGTCTGCATCACTGCAACCTCCATGTTGATCACAAAAGGATGCGTCCCGGCCCAAAAAGCATTTTTCCCTTTATTTTGCTGCAGTTCCTCAAACGGCCACTTGAGGCTGGCTGCACACGCAACTTCCATTTTAAAAAGTGCAATTTTACGTACTACTGGGAATCATCACAGTGGCTGCATGCATCTTTGGATGCAGTCTTGGATTTTTAGAAGTATCTGAACTGTGCGGTGTCACGGTATGCTACCAGGGTTACCTAGATTGCATTGACGTTAATAAGCTAACCTTAGTTTTTAATCTAGACATTATTTGTAGTCAAGATTAATGTCTACCCCCTTTTTTTTTTTAAAAAAAAGAAAAAATAATGAAATTACATTTTCAGTTTTTCACTGAATGTTTCTGGTTCCATGCACATGTATTTGATTGACCTCAGACATTGAACCAGGAAAGAAAAAGGAGAATTCGGCTCTTCATAATCATTTTTCAAGTTCCACAAATACAGTGCAGCATTCCTCCGTTTTTTGACTCTCTTCCTCTCCTTTATTTTTCGAATCATGGAGTGCGAAGTTGAAACAGATAAAGAATTAGTTTTCTCCAGATTAAATCACAGAAGGCATACCTGGTATACCTGCTGAAATAAAGATAACTCAGAAACGCTCACATGTAACTGACCTGCCAGCACTGGTGTCAGGTTGACATTTTCATAGGATACTTTGCTGTCATTTCCTCTGATGACTCACCAGAGTAACCACTTTTGTGAAGAAGGAGACGCCTCTCATCACAATATTTATCACATAATGTATGATCCCATTACTACATTGTTCAGCGTCTTAAAAAAAAGTGCAAACACTCTCATTTTTTGTCGTAACAATTTTGGGTTTGTACACAACAAAAGAAAGAAATCATCATGTGCAAATGGATAAAGTTTAAAGACTGTGTGTTTTGGTTGTTTATCTATTTTATCACCAGTATTTCTGTAAAGCTAAGCTAAATGGCTTTAAGCCTTACATTTAACTGACAGTCTCGGTCATTTCATCAGACGGTTTGCCAAATAAAATCTACATATAAACTGACTGGGATTTCTTTTATTTAACTTCAGATACTGAGAAAACACAGTTTTCGTCATCTGGGTTGTTTATTTTCATTTTGTTTCAAACAATAGGGAGTTTTCTTTGTGTAATATTACTTGACTGCTAATGAGAGGTCACAGTTGAATTCAACAACGCTGACCCCAATCAGACTTGGAGTCTGAACTGGTTTGATTGCTTGTTATTCTGAAGCGTGCAGAATTCCCGACCTGGCTTGCCACACTTGTCTCTCTACTGTCCTGCCCAGTGAGGCATTTACAAAGATGCGGATCATGTGGCATAAATGTGTCTCGCCAGTAGACAAATCCATCACTGGCTGCTTTCTATGAAGGCTCCAGCATTGCAGAAGGAGCTCCTCTTTATAAACCAAACACCATTCGCTTAAATTTGTGCATCCATGGCGTTCCCACCCTGTTTGCCAATTTTGCAAGGCTTCATTTATTAAATTCAGGTGGGATGGGATGCATGCCGAGGTTCTTCACAGCAGGCAGAGCGAGAGAAATCAGCTGAGTGACACACATGATGATGAGAGGAAGGAAGAATGTGGGACAAGAGGGATGAGAATGCCAGAGAGACAGATAACAGCAGAGAGGAGGAGAGAAAGAGCAGGAGGTGGAATGAGAACGTTTACACACCATCTGTGCATCAAAGGCGTGGCTGTGCTGGCTCTGACTTCACAATACGCGTCTGCGTGATTATTTTTGATCGAGAGATCTCCTGATTATAGATGGTCTCATTTTTAACTTGCCTGTCTAGCGTGCTCTCACTTTTTTATATCAGCTTAAATCTAACAGTATCTGCACATGACTGAACAAGTCAGCGTTGCTGTTTTGTTGTTGAACCTTGTGCAAAAAATATTCTGCTTCCTAGCAAGGACTTTTAATTATCTTCTGTATGGATGCAGGTATCTCAACAGCATTCAGTGAAATTAAAAGTTTCTCTCTTTTTTTTTTGCCACCAGTCAAGAGTCTCACACACAACTCTTGTGCTTCTCACATGCCAGAGGAGGCAATTAAATGAGATTTCAGGTCTAACCAGTTGATAGCTCTTGTTCGCATGAAAGACGAGATGTTTTCTTTTGTGTTGCATAAAAATGTAGATAAACAAAATTTTGCTTGTAAACATCACACAAAGAGTGCAATTACTCCATGGGATGGAAACCAGAATCATTATTGTGGTACTTTTCTCACTCTGAAACACTTTCATCACACAGAGGTTTTACAATCTGACAGAGAGCGAGTATCATAGCATCAGCATCACGCCCACTAGTTTCTAGGTTATAGACTTCAAATCAAATCTACAGGAAGCCTTTGAGACGTCCAGAGGGGAGTAAGTTTTATTGAGAGCATTTGATTGGTCGTAGTCTTGCTCGGATTGCTCCTCTGAAACAACATACATAAATTCCTGCATGGCTGCAATCCAACCAGACACCTCCACATGTCTGGGTGGTGAGCGGACCGCTATTAGGAAAGATAAGCCCCAAGTGGCTCATCTCAGTCGGGTCTCTAACATCCCATTTTTTGCCCTCTGTTTTTGGAACCAAAGGCCTCCCTATGCAACCATTTTCCCTCTAGCACTTTTGCTGTAAAACCAGCCCATCAGCAGTGCTCTCTGGTGCATAATTGGTGCCATTAGCACAAAGCATTGCACACTCTCAGACACTGTGGCTAGACAGCAGCAATAGCGAGGTACCTTGCTTGCTCTCCCTCTCTTTCTCTTTATCTCACCAACTGTTTCACACTCACAGGGCTCGCAGCCATCACATTTGTGGGAGTAATGGGCCTGGCAAATTACAGCAGATCGGGCCTCAGCAGGCTCAGCCTGGCAGCCACCAGGGAACATGGAGCAGACATGCTGATTCCACTGAACATGGGTTCCTGATCGGAGAGAAAATGCTGGCCTGGGAGTGTGGAGGGATCGTGCTAACTTCGACCGGCTGTGGTTTTGATTGCTGCATTGGTGAGAGAAACGGACCTGTGCGTGCGCACATGTGTGCTTATGAGGCAGAGAAAACTTTAGATAATCTTCAAATCGGGAGTCGAGTCACAAGTCTTGGTGTGCTGCAGAAGTTGAACGAGCCCAAGTGAACACACTCTGAGTAACAACTTTTCTAAACACAATTTCCTGGCTGATTTCATTGATTATTTTTCTAACTTTAGTTCTGCTCTGTCACTGCGATGGCTCAGTTTGCTTCAACTCAAACGCACAGACAGCACGGTCTGAGACAGACTTGCACTAGCAGCTCAAACGCGCCCTCCTACACACACACACAGATGGTCTGAGAGATGCCTCTGCAATTAAGCTGATCCATTTAAAGTCTCACACTGTAACAAGCTGAAGGAAGCTTACTGCTGGATCTTGCTGCTCTCTGAGACGTGCTGAATCCTCTGCGCTCTGCTGGGCCTCGAGGGTCTTTCTGTGTGACCGAGCCGTTTCTTAATTACACCTGAGAGCACAGAACAGCTGCTCCTCTGCCACATCTGCATCTCCATCAGTCAAGCTTGTGAAGGGGTGTATGTAAAGCAAACTGGCAAATATGTAACACCTTCTACCTTATGCCTCTCCTCCTTATTGTTTTTACTCATCAGATTTCTCTGCAAACAGTTCTCCATGTCCTCCTTCCAGCAGACATTGCTCATCTTGTCTGGAGAATATTCATGCTAGAAAAAAAAAATGTCACAATTAAGTTATTTTTTTTTAAATAAATGATGAGGGAAGTCCAAATTTCATTTTCACTGTGGGTAATTCATAGCTCAACTTTCCAAATATGACACCTTTCATAAAGCTGGTTGATTTTTAGCGCATGTATTTTTAACACTTGGGATGTATTTTTAATAGAAGTGCTTCATCAGAGGATTGTAAAAGTATCAGTGTTAGCAAAGAGCAGCGAAGGTTTCAAAATTACACGAAAGCCACATTCATTTTATGGAAATAATACCAGAACAGTTTATTTCATAGATGTGGCTTTTTCCTGCAGCTGCAGCATCAGATATTAGCTCAGTATCAAATTAAGAACAAAAAACAGAATAAGATTTAATCTTTAGATACCAGCTGTGCAAATATTTCCTAACAGAAACCATATTTCTTCTTTGGATATATTGGCATTGCTGTGGAACATAAATATTTATCAGGGCTCCAAAAGGTTAAGTGTGTGGGAGTGATAGAATCTGGCAGCTGAAAATATTGCTGAAACGAAAAAAAAAATCTCCAGGTTGTTTTCCAAGATCTGAGGCTTCAAGACGGCTACTAAAAGACTTTAACATCACCAAACATTGTTTGCTGTTCTTGAAAATAACAAACAAAATGTAAATAATAAATATGAAGTTGGATTATTTTACCCTGGACGTGTCTGCACGTGTAGCTTCAAACAGCTTCAATATATTGAGGATGCTTAAGGTAACACACTTTCAACATATTACCTTGGTATTTTGTGCCAGCATGGGAGGTGGTGATATGATCTTCTCACCTACAGAGCCTACTTTCAGGGGGCGAGACTGAGAAAGCAATTATTGAGTAAATATACAACAGCAATAGTCATCGTCCTGTTCTCTCATAAATACTGCATAATCAGCAGCCTTTGGGGCTAAAAAAATAAATCTCTGCTGCCAAAATACTGGCATTTCTTAAGTGGCCAACTTAAAGCTTGCGCCGCTAATAAAATGCACAACTTGACATGCATACCAGATACAAAAACGGTTTTGGTCTCTAATTTCTAAATTTGGGCGTATAACGACAGCACAGATTGTAAGATTTAAAATTCATAACTCATACATTTAAATCATGTTCAGGATTGAAATTATTCATATATAAAAGTCATTTGAAGTGACAGGTGGGGGCTAACACAGTAATTTGTGGCACCTAGCCTTCTGGTAGCTAAGTGTAATCACTGAACTGCACCTCTGGGTGGTGTCTGTGGTGGTGCTTTTCGGAGGCTTTTAAGTCCAGTTACCTGGGTTACCGTTGGGCTATACAAACAGCCAGTCCTGGAAGTCTGTGCTCCAGCTTTGGCGAGTGAAAGTCAGTGCAGTTGGTATCTGTGTTGCTAGTGTAAAAAGGCAGGGTGAGAATGTAATTTCATCGGGTGCTGCAGCTAAAAATACAGAATGGTAGCCAAGCAGTGCAAAAAAACTCAGTGCAGCAGAACATTTGATTTATTTACAATTAAAATCAAGCTCAGGGACTTAAAAAAACCCCCAAAACAAAACAAGAGCTAAAACGCACCAAGCTAACAGTCCATATATTATGTACATGGATGCAAATGCTCCAAGATCATCACAGCAATCAGTCTTTCACTGGTTGTGTCTCACTGGGAAAGGCCATTCATCGTGCTCAACTCCTCCTCCACATCCACGGCAGTTCTACAAGCAGGTCCATGGACCAATACCAGGTCTCCTTAAAAGCCAACTGTGAAGGCCATCTTGTTTCTTCCCATTGCTTTGCTGAGTTCCTGTGCCATGACTCCTCCGTTGCCTGTCCTCAACTGTCCTGACCTTCCCTCGTTTATAAAGGGAGGTTGAGCAGGCGTTAATAATTTCCTTGATTAGGAAGATGTGAGTAGAAAGTAACAACTTTTCGAAATAAAAGCATGCAATAATATAAAAACATGCAACTATAAAACCAAAGTAACAGAACGCACAGAATAAAACATTAAAATGACACCCACACAAGCATTAACTGATAGACGTAGCACTCCACCCTCTTTCCACCCTCGTTCCAGAAGGACCTGCTGCATACAGGTCCTTCTGGTTCCAAATATCCCGAAATATTGGAAGCCAAAATGGAAATGTCCAGGTTTCAAAAATGGAGTTTCAAAAGCCATGTGTGACAGCATGGTGGCTTTCATATGCAGTCTGTGATACTGGAGGCTGCTGTGGTGTCACAGATGTGGTTGTAATCATCCGAGGGTGCTTTGTGCTTTGACCCTTGCAAGCTTAAAGTAATGCCGCACTGCACTGACAGGAGGAAATGATGCATATATCACAACAGTTAAGGCACTTGAGCAAAGTTTCCCTTAGCAGTTGACATTGCTTTATTTTTTTTTTTTTGCCTAAACCTGAATGAGGAGGTGGATGCCACACCCATGAGTTAATCAACCTTAGTGTAAAGAATCAAAGCAGAAGGTTTGAGCTGTATAAAAGCGTATGTGTACACTCTACACTTTGTGGTTTTCAGGGAGTGTTCAAATGAGCCGCTAGCTCTACCTTCATATTTATAATTTATAGTAAAATCTTGATTTTCTCCTTCTCTAAATGAAGCTCAAGACAGGATAAAATTACTGATAGAAGTCATGTGTTATTTTCTACATGTCTAAGACCAGTAAAGTTTTCTTTTACCAGTGAAACAGTTAATAAAACAGTTAATACTGTTAACCGTTATTTTAGCCACTGAGACTTATCGACAGCATATTAGTAGAGAAGCACCCTTTCAAAATAATTTTATAACCTTGCCTCACTTTACAACACAGATAAGATTCATTGTTCTAAGTTCAATCAATGAAAACCTTATGGCCAAATTCATTGATGCAGCCATAAATGAAACACACAGCAGATGTGCAAGTTTACTTTGTATGCAGCAGGTCGTGAGCCCATCTGTAAGTGTCTTACTGATATAATAAAAACGTTATTATATATTTTTCACTTTTATGATGATTTCCAATACATAATACACACGTAGGCTGGTTTCCCCGAGTCTGACAATAGCAAGCCTAGGGCACAGTGACTTATGCATTATTAATGTCTGAGCAGGACCCAGTGTTATCGAGAACCTAAGGGAGATCAGGAGTGTTTCAGCGGCCTTGCTGTGGAGAAGCTCAGGGATTATCGCGTGCCAACTGCTGCATATTAACTCTCAACATGATATTGATTGAGCAGATTGTCAAAGTCCAGTATGACTGCAAGAATGAGACCAGCATTTGTGCTCTCTTTTTGGAAGTTCTTCCCGGGTGAACAAATCATCAGCAGGTAACATGATAACGATAATGAACGAGTTTGCACGTCCTGTTTTCAAAATATTTATTCAAATTCATGTGAGCTTGAAAAAAAAAAAAAGAGAGAGACTCAGTTTTCTGAGCGAGGAACTGTGCCACTGCGGCAGCACCTCATATTTTGTTAAAATATAAACTTCCTCAATATAATATCATGTTTAATAAAATGCACAGTTTAATCAATATGAACACAGTCAGCTAGTCAATAATATACAGTATATAATCACTTTATATGCTGTGTCTCATTTTGTGTTTCCCAAACAATAAACTGCTATGTCGGATCAATACTGATGTACACACTGCAGCAGTATACTGCCAAACTTGTTCAGGAGCTACAGATGACATTGACTGAATATTGCAGTATATGTAATTGTATTCACTGAGGTTAACAACAGCAGCAGAATTTGCATACAGAAATGTGAGATATGCAAACACAGATTTATCAGCTAATTCACCCAGATATTTTGAGGAATTCTTTAGTAACAAATTTTCATGGTTAAAAAAAACATATTGTTGTGGTTTCACAATAACAATACATCATATGTTTAGTTACAGATGATGGAAGGTGAGTGTCTCACTGGGAATCATTACTGGACTCTGCTAGCATGTTGTAAGTCATTAACTGATTTCACAGCCTGCAGCTTTAATGTTTTGGTCCATTCTCATTTCTTTCATTAATCTGTTTTCCAGCAGCAGCTGTTTCCAGTAAGAGAAAAAAAAATAGCCCTACAAGCCCACTGTACACGATCTGCTCAGCACCAAACAACAAACCAAGCAGTATTTAGCTGCTAAAGAGCCAGATATTTCCCTCAGGATTTCATGAAGAACAGAACTGAGCAGAAAGGAGAATGGATATTGAACTCACGATTATCAGACTTCAAATGATTGTTGAGGTATATCTTGTGCTATTCACTATTCACACTTCTGCCTTCTGGACGACGGTACAGAAGTTTGAACTGTCGCACCACAAGGTTAAAGAACTCTTTCTTTCCCACGGCCATTAGACTCTTGAACAGCTGAGCTGGTC
>VVHJ01036203.1:0-15967 GCA_015107715.1 Tylochromis polylepis | reverse complement strand
TTTAAACATGTCTACATAAATGTTGGAAACTTTTGCCATTCTTAAAAGTCAAAAAAGGAGCAGGGAATTCCCCCCCCCCCAAAAAAAAAACAAAAAAAAAAAAACAGGTATTTCAGAAATCTGTCTAAAAAAACTAAATTTATATTGTTATTTATTAGGCAAAAACAAACTGAATTCACATTTTTATACTCAAATTTAAGCCAACACACTGCACTTGAAAGCACAACGTGAAACAAATTTTTTTCTGTTCAGGAATGCTAGTAAATAAGTAAACTGTAATTAGGCTTCGTAATAAAAAATAATAATAATGTGCTTTACTATTTTTTCAGCTTATATGTAAAACAGTAAAATTAAAAGTTTATGGATACAAGTAACTATATTTAAAAATTACCAAGCTTGTTCATACTGGTCAATTAACAGATTACAGGAACATAAAGCATGATTTCGGTAATAACCAATACTATTCATTTAGCTATGGCATATCCTTACATTGGGTGGTGCGCTAATAAATTTGTTAATCACTGTATATCTTCTGCTCGTTTGATGGATGTTCATTAAACATGAATAAAGTTACAAATAAGGTCAGTCTATGTGCAAGTATTGCCCGTGAGCCAAATTTCTGTCTAACAATCTCATCATAGATATGTATATTATCAATATAACATCGTTTCTGCCCTGGATTTCCAGTCAACATGTTAAGCATGTGAGATACTTGTTTCTTTTTAATTTCTTTCAGCACGGCACCTGAAAACATATTGCTGGACCCTTCATGCAGCATCACAAGTCCTTAAGTTATCTTTATTTCATGAAAACAAATTACATTTTTGTGATTTTGTTTTAGGAATATATATAATTAGTAAAATCTCACAAAGCAAAGCTATAAATGCACCCCATTCAAGCTCCAAGACCAGTTTCAGTAGTGCCACAGAGATATACTCTGAAAGTAAAGTGTGGCAGCAGCTATTACAAAGTTAGCCAACTCTTGTAAGACCATCTGCACCTCAAGGATGACCATAATCTCCTCTGGCCTGTCACAGGCACCTTAGTATTTTTGGACATCTTCCATTGCCTCAGAAGTTTCAGCTCTGCATCAAAGCAAAATGGCATGAAAACATAAGATGATGGACCAAAATGTCTTACAGCTGGATGTCTGGATGGTATAAAGCAGTAGCTGAAATAGAGGTGATCTCAGCACACTGTGGAGCCAAAAAGATGTCCCTCTGTCCTTTACTTCAGCCACTAAAGAGAGGTTCAGGGGTTTCCAAACAACACGTCCATAAACTGAGTTTAAATACCATCCAAAGCAATGGGCGACTGTAGCAGAAGGATAGCAGCAAGACTGAAAGGCAAGGTTTACAAGATGGTAGTGAGACCTGCAGTGATGTTTGGTTTGGAGACAGTGGCACTGACAGAAAGACAGGAGGCCAAGCTGGTGGTGACAGAACTATTGATGCTAAGGTTTCTGTTGAGAGTGATAGCGACTGGATAGGATTCAAAAGGAATAGATCAGAAGGACAACACAGATTAAGCACTTTGGAGACAAAGTTAGAGAGGCGAGGCTGTGATGTGCAGAAGAGAGACAGTCGATATACTGGACAAAATATGTTGAAGATGGAGCTGCCAGGCAGGAAGACCAAAGAGAAGTGAAGGGGGGGCATGCAGAGGGTCAGTGTGACTGAGGAGGATGCTGGGTTTGGGTGAGATTGGGTTAAGTGATTCCCTGTGGTGACCCCTGAAGGGAGCAGCTGAAAGAAGAAGAAGCAGCATTAATAAACTGAAGTCAAAGTTTCTGTCTTTGAACCTCACAGATCCGCTCCATGACAGATCCAAGTGTTGACAGCTTTAGATGAGAAATATCAAGTAATCGCTGAGCATATATGACATACTGATTCAACCTCCCTGTTGCCCTTTTGTTCAGTGCAGATGTTAATTACACAAATAATGAAATGCAGTGAATCATTTTCTGCTTCTCTTAGCTTAAACACTCTTTCGATGTCAAACTCTCAGATCTCTAAATGGAGCAGCAGATCTCACCGAGTTTCCAGATCTGACAGGAACCAAAAGCCTGGAGAGCCTGTAAGACACACACACACACACACACACACACACACACACACACACACACACACACACACACACACACACACACACACACACACACACACACACACAGGAATGTTTCATATCCGAGTGTGTTTGCTGTTGTAGCTGCCATCAGTGTGTTTCTGAGAGCTGAACGCCCCAAATCAAACTGCTGTTATTAATACGCAGCAGTTATTATTCTATCTGACAGACTGTAACTTTATTTTTCTGTAGCTCGGCATGAAATTAAAACCCTTCTTTCGCCTTGTTGTGATCCACTTTTCCATGTCACAATAAACACCTTGGCTGTGTTTATTTTCTTGTATTTTTCCATTTAAGCCCATTTCTGAAAGCAGTGTGTGTTTAGCAGTAACCTCACGCTGAACCAGTAGGTGGAAATAAAAAGTCCAACCAAACAAACTGTCCACATTCTTCCATTTGACCCTCTCCAGTGTTAACCCCCCTCTCCAACATCCTGTTTCATCCTGTGAATCCAAATTTTGCACGTAGCTGCTTTTCTTTATTAATCACACATTTCCATATTGATGATTTATTTTTCATATAATGAGCTTGGACCACTCACTGTATTACTCATTATTTTACTGGCTCCATTTCAGCCATGTGAATGAGGGAGTCATTCCACCTTAATGCAACTTCAAAGCACCTCAGCACATGGCTGTAAAGTGTAATGCACTGTGGACGCCCCTGGACACGTCACAATGTTTTCCTAAATGCTATTTAACAAATATATACAGTTTATTTTACACAATTTGCAATACAATATACCCAAACATGTTGTGTACTAACCTGTTTCCAAAAAAACAAAGACTACAATAAATTGAAAATGGTTCAAAAACAATAATAACTTAATTTGAGATTTAATAACTTTCTTGAAGGCTTTACAGGCCAAAAGAATCTGTGTTTGGCAGATTGTTTTTTTGTTGTTGTAACAAACCTTTTAGCAATAAATCTTATACCACTGTTTATTTCCCTTTTTCCCCTGATGTGGAGCCACATTTTCAAGGAAAATGTATTTGTGGGTTGCCCCCATGAAAAACTCAGATCTTCTTTGCCAATACCAAACAGCTTTTTCTGCTACTAACTCTTGTTTGGTTTCGTTTACTGGATTGGATGACTGAAGTCTGAAGAAACAATTTATTCATTAAACAAACAGGTAGCATGTGAAAGAACCATATACAGCCACAACAGCCTGACACCTCCTCCTCATGTTGGTCACCAGCTTGGACACGTGCTGCTGAGGGATGACATCCCATTCTTCAACCAGCATTTGCTGCAAGTCAGCCAGTGTGGGTGTGTTGGTCACTCTGACAGGAACAGCACAGCCAAGCTGATCCCACAAGAGTTCAATGGGGTTGTGGTCAAGACTGCAGGCAGGTCATTCCATCCTCTCCACTCCCAAATTCTGGAGGTGGTCTCTGATAAACCCCGCTCTGTGGGGGCAAGTTCTGTCATCTTGGAGTATAGAGTTTGGTCCCAGACTATAGAGATATGGGATTGCTACAAGGTGCAGAACCTCATCTCAGTGTCTTTCTGCTTTGAGATTGCCTCCAGTGATGACAAACACGTGGAGTACAATAAACTCAAAACAAAAGTCAAAAGCAGAATAAGCTGTTTGTCACTGGCAGAGAAGATTTGTCAAGTTGTCAAGCAACCCACATACTCAACTCGGCTGCTCAAACCACAAATTCATTTTCCTTACAAATGTGGCACCATTTGAGGAGAAATAAACAGGTTTTACAACACTATAAGATTTACTGCCAAGAAGCACTGTCACAACAAAGAAATAATCAACCAAACACAAATTTCCTTACTTTTTGTACTTTATTTCATGTTGAAACTGAGAAATTTAATTGGGTTTTTTAATTTTTTTTCAAAAACATAGGGATCAGTGCATGAAAAGGCTGAGAAAGTTGCATAATCCTAATTAAAAAACAAACGGGAGAACAGAAACACCACCACTTTGTCCAGACTCCTTTAGGACGGACTGAGGTGATGTGGAAATCTTTCCTCTGGACTGACCAATCAGATTCTTTTGGGGAAATCAAGGATGCTGCATGCATGCAGATGAAGACCTTCCTTATTTACGCAAGACCATGCCATCATCCGTGATGGTATTGCAGAGGCATTAGTGCCTATGGGGGAGTATCTTGTTCATCCGTGACGGCAGCATTGATGTTGAACAGTTTCTACAGACTTTGAAGAAACATATGTCACCACCCAGACACCCAGCATCTCTTTATGAGAAAGACGTGCATATTTTAGCATAGCAATGCCAAACCACATTCACATTCAGCCCTTTAAAAACATCTGGAACAATATGAAACTAAATATATGACAAAGGCAGTCCAGAACTGTGGAGCAGCTAGCTTAAGTCTTGCAACAAGCAAGAACCTTTTTAAAGAAGTTCGAAGGCGTCCCGCTGTGAAATATTCCCTGGCAGACTTTTTATAAACATGCTGCTGATGATAAATTCAAAATATGAATGTAATATCTGTGGAGGAAAAGAACTTTAAAATTCCAAGTTTAAGCATTTTATCTTTTGTGTTGTTTCATTTTCACAAGATTTCAGCTTATTAGAAACAGGGCTGTGAATACATAACACATTTTTAATGTGCTTCTAAATCGCTCCTGTGGAAAACTAGTTCTGTTTTATCTCTCTGTGTGTAGGACTATCACCGGAGCTCGAATCACCTCATTGCCCAGTTCGGTTTGTGAGCAGCTTCCAAACCTGCAGCTGCTGTGAGTCCAAACACAGAAATTACATCCACATTTCTGCATGTCTCTGAACACTGAACTCAGGCTGAAAGTGGTCCCTGAAGGCCCTGTACATCATCTGGGGACTATTCATGTCTGTCCATTGAATCATATCTGCTGTTGCTTCATTTACTTCAGATATTTTTTAATGTCCTGGCTTGTATGCTGGGAGCTGCTACGATGTGTTCAGTGTGTATAGGAAATTACAGTGCTGACAGCTTCAACTCACTCTGTCTCCCTCTGCAGCGATCTCTCCTATAATCAAATCCAGACTCTTCCCAGCTTCTCTGGCTGTGAGAGCATTCGAAAAATGTGAGTTTAATGTTCATTTTACATTTAATTAAACTGTTCTTCTTCATGCTTTATTGCCTTTTTTGGGGAGGGTCGGATATAGCTTATTTTTTGGCCTGTAAAGCCTTTAAGACACAGTTATTAAATCTGAAGTTACCATAACAATCAATAAAGTACAGACAGCTGTGCATTATGGGAATAATTATCACCCTCATAGTCTATTTCTGACCAATCAGGTCATTCAGGAAACACTTGCTGTAAAACAGATTCTTTAGTGATGTAATGGAAACAACCATGGCTAATATGTGTGTGCATGTATGTCTGTTTTTGTGAGGACCGCAGTGAGTTTTGGGCCTTGTGAGGACATTTTGTACAGTGAATGTCTTCAGAGAATTGTTAGAGGCTTCAGATTTAGTTTTGGGGGGATATGGGTTAGCTCAAGTGGCAACCCCCCAAAATTATGTTGCAGTGCAAAAAACTGCAAACTTCACTGTTAAACTTTCCAACTTTAGAGCAGAAATAAACACATTTATAACCTGCTATTATTTAGTCTATACAGCTAATTTCACCTTGGAGAACAACTGTATTTAACTGACCAACAGGTCAACTTTACTGGACATGAGCGATGGTTCTCTCAAAGATAGAAATACAAACGTGTGTGTGTGTGTGTTTTTCAGTTATCTGCATCACAATGAGGTAGAAAAACTGGAGGAAAACACATTCGCTGGTCTGCTATCACTACGCTCACTGTAAGCATGCACACACACACATACACACATAAACACACACACCGGCAGTTTAATTGGCCGGCAGATCCTGAGCAGTGATCCCTCTGTAAGTATTTCCAAATGGAAACTCACTTAGTCATCCAGGTGGTCCGCTTGTGGATGGGACAGGTTTGATGCTATAGTTTGGAACAAAGACAAGCATCTGCACAGCACTACACCTGATACTACAGCTCATACTAACACTACACTTAGTACTATTGTAGTTCAGAATTTTTGTAGCCTCCCGTATTGCAGAACGAGTCAAGCCTCTCTTAACATTACTGCTAATTTCATTATGGTATTACAGACATAAGAGTATTATGTGCACACTTTCTTTTATTCTGGGATTAGAAACAAAGACCTGCTGTTTCGTAGGCCTGTAGTGCTTTCGCTTTAATCCAAACTAACAGGCTACGCAACAGCAGAGATCAGCTCAGCATACAGAGTTTACCAGCAGATTAAAGTGGAACAAACAAAACTGCACAAAAAATATGGAGAGGGTTGTGTGTCAGTGCACAAGGTATTTATAGGCTAAAATACAATCAAGAAAAATTCAAAAGACCATGAAAATGTTTTACATATTTCCACAAACCCTGCAGACTGGGTTGACAACCAGAAGTACATCACAATAAAAAATTAACTTTTTCAATCATCTGTTCAATAAAAATGTTGATAGGTTCTTTCTGCTAAGGAAAAAGCAACTAAATCTCAGGCACCACGGCTGGTATTTAGCAGAGATAACTTCTTGTAGATTTAACTGACATATTTTTTATTGTCATAGATCACTATTTCTGATCACATGACTGCTGGTTTGCTTTCTAGCTAAATGTTTTTCTGTCCTGCAGTGATTTATCCTGGAATCGACTGTCATCGGTGAAGCCGAACTCGTTCTCTGCTGTTCCTGCTCTCACCAAACTGTGAGTTCTTTATCCATCTGAACAGTAGTGGACAGTGGACAGGAAAGCAGGGAGAGAAAGTAGACAAAGAAGCACAGCACAGGTCGGACTCAAACCCGTGAGCTGAACGGGTGCCTGGAAAACCATTTTTGATTGAAAAGTTAAAGTAGTATGTTAAAAAAAGCTGCTAAATTTTCAGCAAATATGTTCAACTCCCCTTAAATATGTAATTTTAAGTTGAAGATCTCTGGTTGGTCTGAGATTTTAACCTATAGGTGCCCAGGAAAGGGGAAATTGCCTGTTTTCCTAAAATTTATCTGAATTAGTTATAGAATATGAATAACTGGTTTCCACACCTTCTCTTCCTCTGCCTTTGCAGTGACCTGTCATCCAATCAGCTTTCTTCTCTACCTCTGATTGGCCTGCAGAGTTTGACTCACCTGCGCCTGGCTGGAAATGAGCAGCTGATGGAACTAATAGCCCAAGAGGATCTGCCTCGAGTCAGGTGGGCATTCACTCATAAACAAAGGAAGACATATTTGTATTAAGAGACGTCCAAGTACTACCAGACTGTGATGCAGGACCTCCAACATGGTGACCAGGAAGCAGACTTATCCGCAAATCTGTCCTGCAATGCATACACTGCTGATGTGATTTAGGAAAAGGTTTGAATTAACAGCCACTTTACTGCTGATTAACTCCTGAAGTGTTTAGATGTCACACACACACACACACACACGCGCGCGCACACACGCAAACACACACACACACACTCAAACACACACAGTGTAATCTGTTTTCTCCATCTCTGATGGAAAGCATCTAAAGGGACATTCCACTGAACAGCAGGTGCAATAAAATGAATTTATTTGAGCCATGTTTGGATAGATAGATGTGTTTATCACTTTGTGTGTCTGTGTGTGTGCTCAGGGTGATGGAGCTTCCTTATGCCTTCCAGTGCTGTGCCTTCATCTCCTGTGAGAGGAGAGGAGGAGGAGGAGGTTTGTCCTGGGAGAGAGAGGAAGCAAGAGACTCAGCTGGAGGAGATGCAGCTATCCTTTCCAGCCAAGGTGAACCCCAACACACAATGGAAGTTTCCACCAGAGGAACCAAATGATTGCATACACCAACCAGGCATAACATTATAACCACTGACAGGTGACATGAATTATACTGATATTGCTTAATCATGGCACCTGTTGGTGGGTGTGGGAGCAAGTGAACATGCCGTCTTCAAACTTTATGTGCCCTCACAACGTACAGGCATTAAAGGATGTTGCTAAAATCTTCGTGCCAGATACTTCAGCACATCTTCCATCAGCCTTGATGGGTCAGGGTGGTTTTGACAGCAATAGGGGGACCGACACGGGTCATAATGTAATGACTGATCAGTGTATTAATAAAAGATCAACATAACTACTCGCTGGTTTGTGGGCTCCACATTTTAAGCCTCTGCTTTAGCTTTAACTTCATGGTCTGCTGTCCGCCTCTTTATCTTGAGCCAGAGGTGACCATATTTGGGCAAGAGGGTGAACTCAGATAACATTAACAGGTTTGCTTAGGAAGCTACATTCATTTCAAGTAACAGACCAAAACCGGAGCACACCCTTCTTGGATGGTCTATTTGCACAATTAACTGTACAGCAAACATATTATTTGTTAGTTAATTGCATTAGAAATTCTCCAAAAGGCTCCATCAGCACACATACAGTCCAGACTACCAGTTCATGTAATCCAGTTAATGGAGGTGAGACCTAGCAGAGAGCTAACATGCTCCTAAATTTTAATCCTTAATTTCCCCCAGACTGGAAATTTTTCTATAGAAACCAAAACCTTTTAGTAGCACACTGTAAATGTGTTTATAATTGCTGCAAAGTTGGATATATTGGACATGGGAGACTATGGGAACTGACACACTTTTGGAACAGCCTCAAGTGGCCACTAGAGGAACTGCAGTTTTCGGCTTCATGTTTCAGTGGCAGATGTTGCAACTTATTTAACCCCACAGAAAACCCTTCCCTCAGGGTACCCCCTGTAGGATGGGGCTTAGAACACTGGACAGTGTTATTTTCTTTCTATTTTTTGTCATTCAAAACTGCAACATGGAGCTTGTTAAGCATTTATGCAAAAAAGGAGAAGAATCCAGCAGAGATTTGAGGCACTGTTCTACACAGAAGGTCAGCCCTAAAATCTTATTCAGGTCATCATTTTTCTTCATTAGATACAAAAATGTAAAAAAAAAAAAAGAAGCTCGGTCAGAGTGGAACGCAGGTAATGATTGGGTGGAAAGTGGGAAAAAAAGTGGAAAGTTCCACAGCTTTATGTAACATTAAATATGAGGTGTAACCAAAATTTCCCTTGAACGGGGCCATAAAAATAAAAACATAAAATTTCCAGTTTCAAATTTGGCTGATAACCAGTTCAAAGTCGTTTTTTCATCCATGCCTAAACAGCTTTCATATAGTGATACTTGTTTTTCCACTAAAAGTAGAAATAAAACCAATGTACTGCTGTCCTCACTGTGTCTCTGCAGTAGATCAAGACTGGGAAGATTTTCTGATGGAGTTGGAAGATGAGCCCAAACCCCAGCACTCAGTCCACTGCAGCCCGGCACCAGGTACCAAAAACCCCTGTCTGTCAAATTAAAACACAATAAACACACATCTGTAATATGAAAATTAAGGAAGCACAACTCTGAAAGAGATTTTATTTTTTTTAGAGAATTAAGTCGACTGCAACTCTATGATAGCCAAGTCTTTATCATCAGTGCTGCATTACCTATGAGGATTAATTACTTAATCTATTTATCTGTGAGAAAAAATTCAGCTCTACATTTCTACATTTTAAAAACACCTCAGTTGCAAATAAGAGCTTAGAGCCACACTTTTTGGGCTTACAATCATTTGTGTATCGATATCTTTGTTTTGATTAAAAGAATGCTTAGGCGCTGCAGGAAGGGACTTCTATAAATACAGAAGCATAAATACTAGTTGTGTGTACAAAAACATTTAAAACATCGTGTTAATGGTTTATGTTTCCTGCAGGACCGTTCCGTCCCTGCCTCCACCTGCTCGGCAGCTGGATGATCCGTGGTGGTGTTTGGCTTATCGCAGCAGTCTCATTGGTCAGCAACAGTCTTGTCGTCCTTTCAGTCTTCTTTTCTCCAGCCACTTCTCTCACTCCCTCCAAACTACTGATTGGCTTGCTGGCCCTGGTGAATGGCTTGATGGGAGTGTGGAGCGGCTGGCTGGCAGCAGTGGACGCTTGGACATTCGGGAGCTTCTGGAGGTAGGACACCAAACCAGAACAGACTGGGGACTCTGGGTATCACTTGACGGATTTAGGAGGAGATCAAGGAGGAGGGGGGATATACTGTATATTTTAGGGAAATTAAGGATTGATTATTAGGGAAATTTGGGACTACTTTTCGAAAGGGTAGATTTTAATGACCTTAAAATCATTTGGATTAGAAAGCTTTGAAAGCACTGTGGATTATGGGGACCTTGGGCACACTGGAATCTAAACAATGAAGTAATTGAAATGTTTAGCACTCTCAGTTGTGGGGATCTTTGGGATTTTGGGAACTCTTGAGACATTGTGGATTCATTCTGGAACCAGGGAACAGTAGATTTGGGAGATTCTCAAAAACAGTGAGGGTAGTGATAGGTAGATACAATGAGAGCACCTTATAGATAAACAATCTATCTTATAGATAAATACATCTATCACATCTGTCAGATAGAGACTACCCATCTGTTGTATATAAGATGTAGTGATGAGTACTAAACCTGAGTGTATAGTGGTAAACAAGGACAAAAACAAAACAATCGAAAATTTTAAGAGTGGAGACAGAGGTGTTTGGACTTTGTTCAAAGTTTTGACATTGTATGTTCCAGGTACGGGGCAAAGTGGGAGAGCAGCTTCCTGTGTCGACTCAGTGGCTTCCTTTGTGTGTTTGCGTCACAGACCAGCCTCTTCCTCCTTACTGTTGCAGCTCTAGAGCGATGCATGGCCACCACTGTAGGACACAGCAAAACTGCTAGCAACAGAGGTGAGGAAACATATATGTAGATCCACCAGCTTTTATTTACCCTATACACAAACATTATTGTCTCTGCCATCCAAATGTGTACAAGTCGATTTTTACAAAATAACACTATTCTATATGCCACAAATATAACATAATTTTTTATGCAGATTACATAATTTCATGTGAAAAATTATGTAATTTTTTTACAAAGATGACACAAATTCTATATGCCAGAACTGTACATTTCATCATGTTATATATTCAAAATCTGCAAAGTATATTTTTATGCAGATGACACTGTTCTTATATGTAAAAACATCAGGCTGGTTGGCATATTTCGCCAAAATCACAGATAAAAACTAAAGATAATTTTCGTATAATGTTGTATGGTTTTGGTTCATTTTCTTGTTTAGTTTTTAGTTTTTCTTGTTACTAACAGAGTCTTTAGTGTAACTATGATGACCTACCACCAAACCCTAATTTAATTTGAAAGAAAATGAACTTTTATGATTTGGGGGGACTAATTTCACCAAAATGATGACATTTTGTGTTTTGATGCATGCTCAATCATCCAGGTAAGTAAATCCCAAAAAGTTGATTCTGTTCATCTGGACGTAGCATTTTCAGTGGGAGACCAATGACCAATGACCATTGATCAGTGGCCATGAGTACCATTCACAGAGAGTTGGCTGCAATCACAGCATTGTAAGATGGTGAAAGATGTACACTGAGGCCCCCTCCTCAACTTACCTTGACTCCCCGCTCAAACCAGCGTTCCTCCCTGTCCAGAATGTGTACATCCTCATCATTGTTCATTCAGTGCGCTAGTTTCCATCATTGTTCAAACGTACTGTTTGTAAGATTGGGGAAACCTGCAGTCAGCTGAGACTCAAGAAGTGACTTGGATGAGTGACAAAACGTTTCTCCCACTGAAAACGTTATGTCCAGATGAACAGAATCAACTTTTTGGGATGACATTTTGTCTTCATGATTAATAAAAATAGCCTAATAAACATTCTTTGCTAAAACTCATTTTTAACAGCTCATCAGTACTTTAATTTGGATATTTGATTTAACATTTACTTAGGAATGTTAATGTAAAAAGCCTTTGGGTACTGTCTGCATACAGTCTTAAAAAATAATTTTACAGTTTGTGATTGATATCCAGCACATATTATTATTATTATTTTTTTTTTTTTTCATCTGCCAAAATTCAGACAGTCTTAAAAGTTGATTTCTGATTTCACTCTTTTTTTTTTCTTTTTTTAAAAAATGTAGGTCACGCTTCATTGCCATTATCCTTCCGTGTTTCCATCTGTCTGTGTTTCCTGTTGGGCTTCACCGTCACAGTGCCCTCCCTGGTGGCCGGACACAGCAGCACCTCTCTCTGTTTACCACTACCTTCCTCATCATCATCATCGTCTCTAGCCTTCTCCGTCTCTCTGGTGCTCTTTGATTCCCTCTGCTTCCTTCTCATGACGTTCGCCTACACACATCTCTACTGTCGCGCCCACAAGGCTCCACCCAGCTCAGAGGAGGAAGTGGCATTGACGCGACATGTGGCCTGGCTGCTCTTCTCTGACTGCCTCCTCTACCTCCCTGTTGCTTTCCTTACCTTCTCCTCCCTCCTGCGCCTCCCTGCCGCCGGACCAGAGGCAGCGAAGGGGGTTCTGCTGCTTGTCGCCCCACTGCCAGCCTGTGTCAATCCTCTGCTCTACCTCCTCTTCAACCAGCTCTCCAGGGAGGAACTGGCAGCACTGGCCAAACGCACCTGCAAGGGCGTGGCACTACTGAAGCTACACAGGCCAAGAAGAGGAGGAGGTGTAGCTGGAGGTCTGAGGCCATCCACACTGGATTTAGCATACAACGAGGATGCAGAGAAACAGTCATGTGACTCGACACAGGTGCTGGTACTTGTCGGAGGTGTAAAAGAAGAAGATGAGGAGGAAGTGGGGCAAGGAAAAGCAAAGAGTGGCACACAACGTTTAGCAACACTTCAATAAACTGAACACAAACACAAAAGGTTTCAAGTCTCACTTGACAAAAGTCAAATAAGTGAACATTGTGCCAGGTGGTCGCTGCAATCAAAGAGCCCCTGATTAGCTGTAACTAACTATAAAGTAAAGTATTATTAAGTGTAAAAGATGACCAGAGCCCTGTTTGGATGGGATTTCTTCATGTAGGGAAATCAGCTGATTTAGTGTAACTTGCTCTGAGCAATGATTTTCTGTGAAAAAAAAAGTGTGTCCCAGGTCCTGTTTTACTTTATCTGTCCTGTCCTAATGGGTTTAAAGTAGTGACCAACATTTAAATACAGTCACAAATTAATTTCAGACCACAGCCATGAGAATAATGAAAGCTGATGGCTGCAGAGGGCACATCAAGGCTTTGTCAAGTGAGACAAAACCAACACACACATATATACCCTATGTATAATCCACAGTAGACTGACTGACAGGCCTGTGAGGCAGCAAATGTAGCAAAGGATGGTGAAAGGAAATGAAGGGTGTTCACCATGAACTCACCACCAATTTCTGTTGTTGTCTACCTTCTCCACCATCTTTTTTTTTCTTTTTCTCCTGCAGCAAACTGTCCAAGGCAAAGGCAAAACTCCATAGAAGTAGGAATTAGGAAAAGTAGGAGAAGATGGGACCTATGCTTGGTCCGTTATTGGTTAATCCTGGGCTATTGACCAGGACAGACACCCACACACAGACACACATCATTATCAAGGGTATAAATTCAGCAGCTTTTATTTTGAAATATGACACAATTTACTGCTCAGTGTTACCAAATGTTGTCCCGCATGCTTCTGGTAACAGCTTGTGTTTTCGCGAGTGTGTGTGAAAAGTGCAGCGTCCGTGTGAGTGTCGTCACAGTCGATCCTGAAAACAGGCGTCAGGAGACGAAGAACTGAAGCTCGTGTTCAACAGCTGGGAAAAAATATCAGAACTGGTCCACCGAACGAAGTAAACCATCTCCTCTCCCAATCATGCGTTCAAATTAAACATGGTCAAATTATGAGGTCAGAATACTGAATGTAAAAGTGTGAGCAGGACACAAGATGAGCTTCAGGCTGCAGTAAGGGCCGTCAGAACATCTAGTGTGAGTTAACAGCTCATACATGATTCATAATATTCACACAGTCACTGAAGCTTTAAAAGTTAACGTTGCTGGCATGCTGTAAATGAAAGGGGGACACCTGGTGTTTCAGATGCAACTCGCTCTAGATTGTGTTCCAGGTGGTAAGTACTTAAAGATTAAAAGACTTGGGATCACAGGAATAAAAAACAGAAGGTTCATATTGAACCAAATGTCCTGTGGCAAATGATTCAGGATGGAGGAATGTACCATTAAGCCCTTAATCTACCCTGAACAGGCTAAATCTGTAAAAGCATGCCTTCTTTCTCAATATAAGCCTTGTCTACTGTCTCCATTTGACACTTTTAACTCTCCAAATGGGTTTACATTAGAAAGATCCGATCTCATGTACCTTCAGTAATCAGGAGCATTTACACTTCTTGTGTTTGGACAAAGGAAACATTATTTTAACCAGATGTACAAAAGTAATTTACTTGAGCAAAAGGATGCTGTGTGTGTGTGTGTGTGTGTGTGTGTGTGTGTGTGTACATATTGTTGTAAATACAAGCTACTGTGACAATCTGTTTTTCTTTCTGTGTAGACTGTGAGAAATCTTTCATTTTTTTAACGTTTGTCCATTTTGGCCCCATGTCAACATTTGATTTTCTCTTCAGTTTAATTTATACTGTCATACATATGCACCTCAATGAGCATTATTAAGCTGTCATAGATTTCAATCCACAAATTCATCCATTCTTTTTCTTTTCTTTTTTTTGTAAGTTATTTAAAGTCAGGTTTGCAGAGGCGACAGATTGACATCTAAACATCTACCTGGTCACTGAAACGCTTACTGCTGGGGTTAGGGTTCAGTTGTAGTTTAGCCGAATGCTAACCAAGCACAGTTAAAGAAACGAGATGCTGTCTTTCAAATTAAATGTCTTACATTCGTTCACCTCTGTTTCTACAATTTCCACAGAGGTGAAAATTCCAAATAGAAGTGTCAATGTGAATCTGAACTTAACCCTGAATAGTTTACTGTTCGCAAGAAGTTAAGCACTACAGTCCAGATGGTCATTCCCAGGTCTAGAAAAAGGTCTGGTAAATCTGAATTGTTGCCTTCAGGCTCCGATTCCTCTGAACCACAACGGTCCGCTACATTAGTCCTCTGTACTCCACCATCTGTCAACCTCACACTTCATTTTACCCTCACTGTGAAGATCCAGGGAAACTCCTTCCACTGGGGCAACAACTGTCCACTGCCAGCTGTCCCAAATCAACTGAATCAATCAAAAAGGTCTCGTTTGTACTTTTACATTTACATTTACACAGTTCAGCATCAGCAACTGAGCAGTTTATTTGTTTCATTTTCCTTGTTTGAGATTTTTTTAAAGGTGTTCCCATTTCAAATAAAGTCTGTAACATTTTGACCTTACAATTTTTTTCATCTCGTATTTCCAAGCAAGCCTTTAGAAATGCTCTTCACCAACCCCTGTTGGCTGAAGTGAAGCCTAGCGGCTACAACCATCTGTATGTGTATCCACCTGCCAAAGAAGCCACACCCATAGCAGTGCAAACTTAGTAAGCCTTAATACAATTTAAACAGGTGAGTTACAAAACATTCTCCCCCCTTACAGTTATTATGAAGGGGGAAATCTATAGAGACCAACACAGTTTCTGTATCAAGGTGTAAACATGTTTGTTTCTGCTGTAAAGCTGGACATGTGGGAGCCTATGGGGCTGACTCACTGTTGGAGCCTCTAGTGGACATTAGAGGAACTGCAGTTTTTATCTTCATCTTTGAGCTTAAGAAGCTGCTGCTTGGTTTTAACTTTCAAACAAATGAAATGACTCTGTGTAAACTGGGTTTCAGATAATGATACAGCTGGAAATTTTTGTTGTTTTGATTTGCATGCATCTAAATATTCAAAGTAAGAGTGCTGCATGGTCATTGTCCACATCCTGCATGATCCGCATGAGTTTCTGCCTAAATTTAATGTGAGCTTGAGGGGGAAAAACAAGAAAAAAAATACAATCAATGTGTTGTG